>JANHFM010004929.1:236116-246233 GCA_032468115.1 Grayia smithii | reverse complement strand
TTATGGAAGACCAGGATGCTTCAATAGTGGCCTTCAGCTCTTCTGCATTGTTCAGTCTCATGTCTCTCATCTTTCTCCTGGCAATGCCCCATAGATTCTCAACGATTGATGCTGGCGTTCTGGAGGAAGAGGAAAGCGAACGCCGGCATCACATTCAGGAGAAGACACTCACTCTCCTTAAACGCCCACCGTTGTCAAAATGAAAGCGAACAGCTGCAGGGTTGCTTCGGGAGGGCAAACGGACATGTGCACGTGGTGCAGCCAGGCGGGGAGGGGGAGTGGCAGCGCCAGCGGCTCCTTCCAAGCGCAGCGCATGGAGGCGAAGGGGGCTGCGGCGCGCCTGTTACTGAGGCGGCAGTGCGATCGCTCAGCCAGGGCGGACTCAGCGAGGGCTGCGCCTGCTCCATGTCCGCTGTGGCTGGGTAAGCACTGCCACCCAGGCCGAAGGGAAACCGCTGTGGTATCCATGGTGGCATGGCTGGGCCTGGCCCTCTCCCTCCGTATTTAAAAAGGGGAGCACAGCTCCAGTAAGTTTCTGTACAAGAAGCCTGCAGCCACTGCATCTTTCGGCACAAGAAGCACCTCCAAGCACACCAAAACAGAGGCTGCGGCTGCAGGAATCTCGTGACGGGAAAATAGAGCTTTAAAATAGGAAAAGTTCTTTATTTTTTTTTCCTATCGGGTTCTGTCGGGGACTTAGTGGGCGTGGCTGTTAGTGATGTCAACTTAGTCACACCCACTCGTTTTGTGGCTCCCAGAGAATTTTGCTAGGTTGAAAATTGTTCTTTCAAATTAAGTTCTACAACTTTGGATATTGAATACAAAAACAATACTGCAGTAAGTATCCACATGGCTTTGAGAATGTGTCCAAGTCAGTCTTTATTCTTGGTAAAGTATGGTATTCTTGGTGTTTTTGGAAGTGATTTGCCATTGTCTTCTTACTTTATGTATCAAGCCAAAGCACATACTGGATAAAGATTTTCTGCCTCACTTAAAAGTCTTCCATCACTACCAGTTTCATTTCATTTTCAGAGTTCTATAGTGTTATTCCAGTTTAATTGCCCACACATCAAACAAGATTAATTTTATCTAGTTTCCAAATTAGGTTGATAAGTTTGTATTTTTATAATTCAGCTACTGTATGATTTCTTTATGCATGAAGTGATTTCATACATAGGAGTCTCCTTTTCTACAAATTGAACGTGAATCAGCAGCTTTTCCATGTTGCAACTTTTGTTCAAAACGGGGATTATGAAATTGGCACCATGCTGCAAACTGTTCTAGCATCTCACACAGATTGTGACAAAATTGCTTTGTATTGGGATATAATAGCGCTCCCCTAAATGTGCTAAGTTTTGTGTTAACAGAAAAGTGCAAGTATTGACTATCAGGCTCTTTAATAGATTTTTAAGTATTAAATGGTTTGTTTACTCAATCATAATAGATGATTTCTGGATTTGTTGATGTTACTTATTTCCATACTTCATTAAAACCTATGGTAGATCTAAATTGGTAATGGAGTTAAGGTTATATGGGTTTATAACTGAAAGCATCTAAAACATTTTTATATAAGAATGATGGCTTGTGCACCATGTAATTGTAGAAATATGATTGTCACAGGGAAAATTATATTGTTTCTGTACTGAAATAACATTTTCTCACCTTATTCCCACTGAGGATGACCTAACTAGTTGACACATGTAAATTTTTGCTCTATTCCAACTCATCCTGATTCTTTCTAAAATTCCTCTTACTTGAAATGTGTCTTCAGAGATTAAAGGAAGATTTATTGATTTTCTAACTTTTTTCTAGTTGTTTGTCAATTACATATATATACCCTCAAGCCTGGTGACTGCATCCATAGTTTTCTTAGCAATGTTACACAGCTCTTTTTTGGATTTTTTTCAATTTCTCAGGCTAGGTAACATTAAAATTGTTATGCCACCCAGCCATCCAAATAATACCGTTAACTACCATAGGATTAACTATGCTTACCTTCAAATACTAGCTAAGATCGGCTGGGCATGTTGCATATTCTTTCCAGAATTGCCTGAATATTTTTGGGTGAATTCCACTGCTATTTATCAACAAAACAAATGCAATTATTAAGGTTAGCTGCTTCCATGTATACATTAAGTAGTTTGTTTTTCATTATATTAATTGTAACGTGTACATAGGTATGATAAAATTTCTCTGGTGGAAGAAAGCATTTTATTTTCAACCTAGGCGGTGGGTAGAACGTGATAAAAAAAAAACCCGTGAAGGAACGTGATCAAAAATGGTACGGAGACAAGAGTGTACTGACGACAGTGGGCATATACCGATTTTTCCAACAATTTGAGGTCTTGAAAAAAAGAAATGGAATTTAAGAACAATGATTATTCAAGCTTTGGAAGGCAACAGCAGATAATGGACCTCTAAAAGTTTTCTTTGCCCTGCTGGGGATGCTAAGAAACCCGGGGGCGGCGGAACGTTTTGCTATGCAGGTGCCAGGCAGCCCGACCGGACTCGACCGCGAGAGAAGAGCCGATCCGCCGCCACTGCCGGCAGGGTGGGAGAGAAGGGAAGGGGAAGAGGCGGAGCCTGAGAGGCGGTGGTGGCGGCAGCAGCAGTAGTGTCAATAATACAATAGGGCTCTTGTACCGCCGCCTGGCCTGCCAAGAGGGAGACTACAAGGACAAGGGCCCGCTTCCCCCAGAGCGCGAGAGGAAAGAGGGGGGAAGCAGGCGGCATGTTGCCGAGCCGTAGTCAGGGCAGGCAGGCCCCGGGGCAGCGCCGCGGCGACTGAAGAAGGACACCGATGAGCGACGCCAGATAGCAGCAGCCCGAGCAAGACTCCAGGCCTGCCGGAGCGAAAATCCGTGGTCGCCACCTGCCCGAGAGCCACAAGGTGAGCTGCGGAAGACACGGGGCTCCCGGTGGCGACGAGGTTGCGGGCAGGGCCGGGGCTGTCGCGAGTGCGCCGGAAACACCTCCAGGCGCCTGGAGAGACGGAACGAAGGGCAGCCACCGGCCCTGGCCCGTTCAGCTGCCGCGATTGAGGGGGCCGAGTCGGCTCCAGGCCGAGCTCGGGGTGGCGCTTTACCCACATTTGCTGATCCCGCCGCTGCACCGAGTCGCGCCGCGCGCCCCCACCCACGTACGGGCGGCGCTTGGCGCCAAGGCCTGGCCGCTGGAGTCACGCTGGCGGGGCGGGAAGGGGCCGAACCTCCATGAGGTGAGCGGGGAAGGGGAGGAGCCGCCGTGCTAAGCGCCGCCTCGGGCCGCTGCCCGTGTTTGGGAGGGGACACGTGTTCGGGCGAGTAGTGGTTGATGGTTCCCGGCCCTGAGGGCGATTTTGGGAGGGGTGGGATAAGTTTTCTCCTCGCTTCATCGCCTCCTCCTCGGCTGGGGGCGGGGGCGGCTTTACAGCCGCGACTCAGGCCTTCCATTTATGTGGGCTTCTGAATCTCTATGCCCGGAAGCGAGGTAGAACACCCTCCCTTTAATTACTCGCTTTTTTTTATTGCAGTGTTTTTATTTTCTGCCATTGGGTCTACCGCAGTGTTTCTCAACCTTGAGAAAGCTCTGCTGGCTGGGGAATTCTGGGAGTTGAAGTCTACACATCTTCCAGTGGCCAAGGTTGAGAAACACTGGTTTACCGTAACGCTGCGTTTGGGCGACTTACCTGCCGTGGTTTTACTAAGTTAATACCGTTCCTCTAGGTTGCTGATCGTGTGCAAGAAAAGAGTTAAATCGATTCGTTAGGTTGTGATTCTGCTGGGCAATCTCTTCCGTAGCTCATATTGACTTTGTAGCACCCGCTTCACGGTTGCATGTTGGGGATTTGTAATCAGGATTTTCAGCTTTTCAGCTGAATCCGCTACGGCCCAGAAACAGTGGGATTTCCGTCCCGTTAGTAGCTTAAATCCAGAGAGTTGAAATCCGCTGTTATTATATACAGTTGTTCAGCCGCTTCCAACTTTTTTATAACTCGATGGATATAACGGTAATTTCATTACCATCAGTAACTCTTGCCTTAACTTAAAAGAATCCAGCATGTTTTCAGTTATAGTATCCCTTGATCTTCTGGCCTTTTTTCAATTGAGGATTACCGGTATGTGCCCTTAAGTTGTTCTCGTGTCCTCCAGTTGTTGTCAAGTCTTAACAACCACATAAATAGATTTTATCCATGGTGATCTATCCCTACCCCGTTGTACTCATTGCTAGTGTAACTGAAGCGATCCTGCTTGCTCTTCTTGTTTCTTTTCCTTCCATCTTTCCCACATTAGACCTGCCTCTGAGACACATTCACATAATGCAGTGGTTCTGAACCTTCCTAATGCCGCGACCCTTTAATACAGTGCCTTATGTTGTGGTGACCCCAAACCATAACATTATTTTCATTGCTACTTCATAACTGTAATTTTGCTACCATTATGAATTGTAATGTAAACACCTGAAAGGCAGGTGTTTCCTTGACCTTTCTCACAAGCGCAATGTCCCACATCTATCGAAAATCAGAATCTACAGTGCCTACTTGAAATAGGACCTATTAGACTTGCCTGGAGACGGATAGAGGAGCGGTGTCTTGGTTCCTAAGATCATCGGAAATATGTGTTTTCCGATGATCTTAGGTGACCCCTGTGAAAGGGTCGTTCGACCCCCAAAGGGGTCCCGACCCACAGGTTGAGAACCGCTGTTGTAATCCAAAGCATAGCCAATTCCTAGATATGCTGGGGAGAAGTGTCTTCGCTTTCTCGCTCTCTATTTTTGAAATTTATATATTCATCGTGTTCTCTGCAGTGCTCGGAGATACTTAAAACCAAGTTGCCGGCGTGGTTGGAAACCTGCGGCGATGCCACCAAAGTTCCGGACAACGTCATGAATATGATCGAAGAGATCAAGACCCCGGGATACGTTTCGATAGCGGGGACTCCCCTGCCTTCCCCAATGATCCAGAGGAATAACCTGGTGAGAACCTCTCTTCCGCTTCCGTTTCACCTTAGGAGCCGCCGAGTAGGGGAGAGAGAGAGACATGGGCAGAAGAATCAACATGGGGGCGGGGGGAGGGGCTCCAAGTGTTCACTTCAAGCATTTATTTATTTAATCAATACATTTATTATTTATTTATTTGAATTTTATCCTCCCCCCACCTTTATTACTTTACATGCGTTCAATATACAGAACACTCCTGTCTCCTCCTATATTCCCCACAACAACCCTGTGAGGTGGGTTGGGCTGAGAGAGAGGGACTGTTCAAGCTCACCCTATTGGCTTTCATGCCTGAGGCGAGACTAGAACTCACCATCTCCTGGTGATTGGCCCAAAGTCACCCAGCTGGCTTTCATGCCTAGGGCGGGACTAGAACTCACCATCTCCTGGTGATTGGCCCAAAGTCACCCAGTTGACTTTCATGCCTAAGGTGGGACTAGAACTCACCATCTCCTAGTGATTGGTTCAAAGTCACCCAGCTGGCTCTCATTCCTAAGGCAGGACTAGAACTCACCATCTCCTGGTGATTGGCCCAAAGTCACCCAGTTGACTTTCATGCCTAGGGCAGGACTAGAATTCACCATCTCCTAGTTCCTAGTCTGGCACCTTAAATTCCGCAAAGAAACACCCAGACACATTACTTTATTAACGTCTTTATGAATATCTCAAATTGCACTACTAGCCCCTCTGATGTTTACCCTACAAAATACAAACTCTAGTATGCATTCATTCCCGTGCTGAGCTTCCATATATTCTGGGATAGAATCAAGCTGGATTCACCTGCGAGTAAATCTAATTAAGGGAAAAAAAACCTTTCAAAGGAAGGAATTCAATTTGGAGAAAGCCAATAAAACCGCTAATATTTCTTCACGCCTTTGTGCATTGTTTCACCATACTGATGCTTCAACTTTCGGCCAGCAGGTTGGAAATAATTACGAATCCCTCCGACGGCATTCTCCTAAGGTGCCCCCAGCCCCCCAGGGGAGAGCTTACACCAGCCCTTTAGTTGATATGTTCAACAACCCACCTGTCGTACCAAAGACCTCCTCCGAAAAATTAAGCAATGCAGCAGGTAAGTCTAGCGCCTATCAATCAAGGTGGTAATTTTGCAGGTTTTCCTTGACTTACAACCATTCATTTAGTGACTGTTCGAAGCTACAACTGATTGTTTTTCACACCTAAGACTGATAGGACAGACAGACAGACAGATGAGAGAGAGAGATACGGAGATGATAGATAGATAGATAGATAGATAGATAGATAGATAGATAGATAGATAGATAGACAGACAGACAGAGAGAGAGAGAGAGAGAGAGAGAGAGAGAGAGATAGATAGATATAGACAGAGATAGATAGATTAGATAGATAGATAGATAGATAGATAGATAGATAGATAGATAGATAGATAGATAGATAGAGACAGAGATAGATAGATTAGATAGATAGATAGATTAGATAGATATAGAGACAGAGATAGATAGATAGATTAGATAGTTAGATAGATAGATAGATAGATAGATAGATAGATAGATAGATAGATAGATAGATAGATAAAATAAGACTGTGCATGTATTTCAAGTATTAAGTGATGCTCTTCCTTTTTCTCATTCCTGTAGGACTTTGAACAACAACAATATCAGCTCCATTCCCATCTCCAGCTTCAACCATATGCCCAAACTGCGTACTTTGTGAGCACATAAGGAAATGGCTTCTGGAAGTGATAGGGTGGGGGAGGCAGAAGATAATTGACTGGGTATCATCTGTAGCATGATGAACCAGAAATTAATAAATATAAGAGGTTCTGATGCAAATACTTACTGACAATTTTAGATTTTGCAGATTACCTTTAGGATTGATATGTTCACAATATGAAACGCTCCCAACATGTTGGGTCTTATATGTGGAGTTTTAGCCAAACTACGGTACTTTGGAAAACCTAAACAGGGACAATACTGGTAATTCTTGGATAGAAGAACACCAGAAAATTTTGCTTTCCGGCTGGACCGGAAAGCAAAAAAACAAAAACTTGGTGAAATCATGAACCAATTCTTACTGTTGCTATAAAAACTACTTGTACTAATCAAGGTAGACACTAAAGCTTGACTTGTGAGACACAATAATAACGTGGGAAGATCTTCAAAAGTTTAGTTATGTGCCCAAGGACATCTAATTCAGTCAATCGCAAAACCAGTGAAATCTCTTTATTGGATGTTCAGGCCACATATAGTAAAAAACCCTTTGGGAAGCATAGAATCCCACCCAATTTCAGAAAATATCTAGTATCCCACAAGATCTAGCAAGACATCTATCATTAGTAGCCTCTCCCCCATTGGCTTGACCACTGTTGCCAATCAATGCCTGAGAGATACGTTCTGTGATGCTCAGTTTTAGCTGTAACATCTCTAATGAAGGTATTTTCTTCTTTGGCTACTTTTTCTCAAATTCTTTTTTTCTTTTTTTTTTGAAGACTTGATATAAAAATTGGACAATTGATTGGGGTTATGATTCTTAGCATACAACAGACTGAAAGGAATTAATTAACCTGGACATGACTCAGTCTGAGGTTGGTTAGTGGATTAGTTGACTATCTCAAATGGCCCTTTTTTGAGTGTCTTCCAGGAACAGTGTGTGTGGGTGAATGCCATCACTGAAGAGGAAAACAGAAATCTGGGTGACCATTTCAATCCACTTCTTAATGCAGGATTCATTCCTAATCCTATAGAATCAGAATCTCCTTTCCAGGAAATGTCCCCAAATTATCAGTCAAATTCATTAGCTTTTCCCTATTCTCTAGAACCAGCTTTGTAAATTAGAAGTGTCAAGCAAAAGGTGCTTTTTTTTTCTTTCCTCCCACACCTTTACTTTGTCTCTGCAGCCGCTTGCACTCCAATCAGCTGATCTGTGATTGTCATTTGGGTTGGCTTTCCCAGTGGCTCCGCCAGCGACCTACTATTGGGCTCTTCACACAATGTGCTGGTCCTCCATCCCTTCGTGGTCTAAATGTTGCAGAAATCCAAAAGAATGAATTCAGCTGCTCAGGTCAGTGGCATCAGCAAAGTGCTAGGAGCTTTTCCCGTGGGGGCAAAAAGAATGAATTTTCTTCCAAGCTTTGGAAGAAAATCTTCTTAGGATCCCCCGAACAACCACGAGGGGGGTCTTGTCTGCTTTCAGGTTTAAGATAGACTAGGTAGCACTTGTATCAAAGAGTCAATGGTTAAGCCTGCCAATTTCCCTTCTATATATAACTACTCTTTCTTTTACGATAATATGATCTCAGCATTCCTATCTCTATTTTTAGTTAATGCACATTAGAAATTGTTTAATGCTGCAACCCTTACCTGTGGTTTTAAAGAGAATTCTGTTTGTCATGGGTTCTCTGGATTGATCAAATATAGCATGCAAGGATCTTCATGTGAACCCACTCCATTAAAAAATATATTATTGTTTGAGGCATACCAAGGGTAGAAATACATTTATTTCTCTGTAAGATTTACTCTTTCATCCAGATAATTATCCAAGTGATAACTAAAGCATGCATTAGAGCTTCACAACTACCGTACTTGTCCTTCCCCCTACCTTCTGGCATCTGCCTTCAAAGAAGGAGTGAATGTAGCAAATTGTTTTATGTCCTAATTACTCTATCATTCCAAGAAGAAATATCTTCCTGCCTTTAATAATATTGCTTCTGTTAATATGGTAGCATGCCTGTCCTAAGCTGTAGCAGGGCGTAGAGCTATTACTAAATTCTCCAAAGAGTTAAGCAAAGGCTTCAGGTAAAAACTTAACTGGCAACCTCTTGCAGCTAACAAAGTGTTAATGCTTTTGAATAGTTTCCTCCCTTTGGGTGTCTGCACCAGACAGATAGATCTCATGTCATGTTGTCTTCCTTCTTCCACAGAAATGTTTATTCTATTTCCTCTTCAGTGATTTTCAATCACACTAACTTGCATCTCCTCAGGCGACAGCATAATATCTTCACTTGCTAGCTATCCTTTTTCTTAAACATCTTTTAAAACATCTCTAATATTGCTACTAGCTTCCTGCCACCTCCATTTTCAACTTTTTCTTTCTGTAAAAGTTGTGTGTGTGTGTGTGTGTGTGTGTGTGTGTGTGAAATCTTTTCTCCTTTTCCCCATCTTTTTTCCAGTCTCAGATTGTTCCTACCAATACAGCTTCTATGTCTGGGAGATCATAAAATGATATAAGGTGTTTACATTCTCTGTTCTGTCACATTGCTAACTTGCTTTTTCCCTTCTCTCTGGTTTCTTTACTCATTGCACACTCAGTCTTGTTAAAAGGCATATTTGCCCCTTTCTTTTTACAGTTGGTATACTTGCCGTGCCTGTTTTCTTGCAGTCTCAAATCAAATATGGACTTATTATATTTAGAAATTTACATATTTCTAGTCCATGCTCTCTCCAGCTTGCAAAGGGAAAAGGTTAAAAGTGGTGCAGCAATTATATTTTTATTTTGCATTTGAAGAGTTTACACAAATGTAACTATTGTCTATATTGTGACCCTACGCTGAAAGATGTTTCTCCAAAACTGTCAGTTAATTGAGTAAATTCCTTTTCTTAGGTCAAGCCAAATTTTCCCCACATTATAACATACTATTTGCTCCCAAAGATTAAGTGTGTATACAAAAGTCTCGTGTGCACGGCAGAAACATTCATCTTTGCTCCTCTTGTATAGAGAATCCAATAACTTTCTCCTTTTCTTTCTCCAGGCCAAGATGATGCTACCAGAACTCATATCTGCAGTTTTTCATCTGGGTCCTGTCCTGCCATGTGTACTTGTAGCAATGGCATTGTAGATTGTCGTGGCAAAGGTCTAACAGCTATCCCTGCCAACTTACCAGAAACCATGACAGAGATGTGAGTAGGAACATGTTGGGTAGGGAATAATTATGTGACCTAGTAGCAGTGGAGTTGGAGGCAATTTTATCCAGGAGTTTTTTTTTTTTAATTTTTGGCTCTAAAGGGGGTTGCACTGCCCAGATCAGACTTGAATACAATCTGATGGTCCTTCTGCATTTACAGCTTTCGCTTGCGAAAGTTAAGGCAGTGTTTCTCAGCCTTGGCCACTGGAAGATGTGTGGACTTCAACTCCCAGAATTCCCCAGCTGGCTGGGGAATTCTGGGAG
>JANHFM010004929.1:209085-219479 GCA_032468115.1 Grayia smithii | reverse complement strand
TTACCTTCCCACCAAAGGTGGTCCCTATTTTTCTACTTGCATTTTTTATGTCCTTTCGAACTGCTAGGTTGGCAGAAGCTGGGACAAGTACGTTACGTGGCACTAGGGATTTGAACCATTGAACTGCTGACCTTTTGATAGACAAGCTCAACATCTTAGCCACTGAGCCACCACATCCCTTTGGTAACTATACAAGTATAATAAGATACTTTCTTCACTATTAATACGGAAGTCTTTCACTATTGCCAATTTCCAATATTTTTTTTAACTATCCCATCCAAACATTAGCCATAACTGAGCCTGCTCAGCTTTTTTGAGATCAGCCATGATAGCTTTGGTTTGAAGTTTGATGTTATTTTAATAAATGTCCACATTTTGAAGAATGTAACTACAATTTCTTAGATTGAACAAAATGAAAAACTTATGCTCAGATTTACAGGCTTATTTCTGGCTTGTTCTCAAAGAAGAGTAAAGAATCTGATATACAGGCAGAATCAGAAGTAGATTATTAGTAGATTATAAATACAATAAATAATAATAATTATTATTATTGATTGTTGAAAGGCATATCCTATTTTTCATTGCAAAACCCAGCTGAGAGTTACACTCTACCTTCCTTGGAACCTGACCGGTCAGCATTGGGTCCAGTGTTTGGGGTGTATTTTGTGTCTCGAAGGACAATGTTTTGTCTTGTCCAATCAAAGTTGTCCTTTTCATCTTGGGTGAATAAACAAATGTTGCCATCTTCGAAGCCACAGTGGAATTCTCCTGTCAACAGATCAATCACATGTTCATACAAATAATCATTTCAAGTTACCACTTTAGAAAGGCTTTAAGCTTTCTTCTTCAGAAAACTATTTTGTAATCACAATGTTCCAATTTAGATTTTATAAACATGGAATTATTTGTTAAGTAGCCCATTCCAAGTGATAATAACAATAAAAATCTTAAAGCTTCATAACTACTTGTGTCAGTAGCAGAAATCCAAGTTGATTCTCTTAAATTAAGTTGAGGCACCTATGAAAATTTAGCTATCACTGAAGTGCTACACTTGGGTTAGAAACATGCTGGATCAGTAGCGTCAAGGGAGATAAGAAAGCATTTTAATACAACTAATAGGAAAATGTTTGCTATGAGTCTCTTCATAAATATTGTCAAAATTAGTTTTAGGATGTGGGCTCCCAAACTGGTTTAGAATAGGAAAGTTATTAGACAGCTAAAGGACTCAGCACCCATTATAGCTTTTCTGAGAAGAACTGTATTAAATTATCTTTCTATTGAAATAGTAGGAATGATATAATTGGGGAAATATAAAAACAGTTGTGAGCTTGCCAGACATTTTGCCTGAATTTAGGATTATTTGAAAAACTTAACTTTAACCTCAAGGCCACCTCTGTGTGAGTGCAAATACATTAATAATAACTTCAAAGAGAGAATGGACAACATGGTCTTCTGGAAGTTGTCTTGCAAATTCCAACATTTCTTATCCCTGGCCATTCTGGCTAAAATTGATAGGAATTGGGGATGGACATTTGGAAGGATCACAAATTGTCTATCTCTGCTCTTTATCTTTTAACCAAGTTTAGACTCTGCCTAGGTGGATCAGGGGCTCTAATTATTTCCTCCTTTGGAAAGAAGGAGGAACATTTGGAAGAAGGCAGTATAGAGCAAGAAAGTCCTTTGCTATTTTTCATGAGCAGTCATCCTATCTACCCATGTTTCCCTGAAAATAAAACTGGGCCTTATCTTCTTTTGGGCTCCAAAATAAGCACTAGGGCTTATTTTTTGAGGATGTCTTATTTGTTTCCCCCTGTACAGGAGACCCACTTCTTCTGCTTGCCTGAAGCAGGGAAGGAGGCTGTGTGGCATGCCAGTGCTACCACCACAAGCTGGGGGTTGGAACTGCCCCGTGTGCCCCACACTGGCTTACCTCAGTGGCCCTCACATCCCGACACCTGCCTCATAACTCACAGCCAGGCCACTCACATCTTGACACCTGCATTGCCTTGCAGGTGTTGGGACATGAGTGTCCCTAACCCTAACACACCACTTGGCCTCCTACTCCATTGTGGCTATAAATAAGCAGAAGAAATGGGCTAGCTGGTGCTGACACTGCGAGGCAGGTAACAGGGCCTGGATGGCCTGAATGCAGGGGTCCTGAGGTAAACCAGAGTGGGGCATGTGGGGCATCTCCCCTCCCCTCTCCCTCCCCTCATGGCCACAGCACCATGAGCAACCAGACAGAATGAGTAGGCAGCCACTGTGTAGGCTCTTAAGTAGTGCTTATTTTTGGGTAGGACTTATATTAGGTGCACACGTAAAAACATGCTAGGCCTTATTTTTGGGATAGGTCTTACTTTTGGGAAAACAGGATATATATCTGGTCAAGTCTTTTCTTTCAGTCCTAATCTTAGTCTCTGAAAATGATATGTGTGGCCTCCAGAAATATGTTTGCATCCCAAGAGAACCTCTACAATAGACAGATGTTCTCACTTGAGTAAGAGAAGGAGGAATTCTAAAGTGGCAACATGGATGCCTTATTTGCAGAGACTTAAGGTACCAACTTCAAAAATGCTGCAGAAACCAAATAGATTTTTCTTATTAGAGAGAATTAATGGGAAAAGTAGATGCCTTAAATACCATTCTTATCATCTAAAAGTCTCCTTCTACATGACCATTCCTAAATACTAGTAAATTCTATACCATCCATTCGATTGACATAATAACATCATTGTTCATACACCCTGTTGTTCTAGTAGGCCAAAAATATTAAAAGTGTGGCTTCCAGCTTTCTCTTCCTCCCCAGATGAAAGGAAAAAAAAGGATCTGAAGAAGTGTTTGGAGCTTTCATTCATCCTTTGTCTGGGCTTTATTGTTGTTCTTTCTTTTTTCAATCTATCCTTTTGTTCCTTTATATCTTTTCAAAATTTATATTGTAAAGTCCCAGGTTTATACAGTATACTGATATATTATTCCCCCTTGCACTTTATACAGAGTCTGTATAAATAGTAAGAAAGATCTAAATTTAATTTATATAGCAACAAGATATTTCCAATACTTACGTAAATGTGGATTCATTGGAGCTATAAAAGAAAAAGATAAGATCCTAAAATTAATAAAATTTTCTTTGCATACTGATAGATGTTTTGTCTCTGATTTTCCTACTGTTTGTGCCATTCCAGGGTTGGACAACTATTAGGCTTATAAATTCTGATACAGGAAATATTTGTAGCTCAGTGTTGAAATGAGGGGTCCTTTAAATTCTCCGAGCTTGGCTGTAACTAGGTAAAATCATTAATGCTAGTCCAGAGTGAGGTTTGCTCTCATTTTATATTCTAGTGGCTAGAGAACACAGTCAGCTGGAGAATACACATGAAATCATCAACGTCTTCAAGGAACCAAATTCACAAGGGAAAAGGAAAAGAAAAAATGCTACCCTTCCTTGATATCCTTATCAGCAGAAACTTTGATGGCAAATTAGAAACACAATTCTACTGAAAAATCACCCACACCAACCAAGTGCTCCACTACCAAAGTAATAACTCAAACTCCCATAAGAGAAGCTGTTTAAGGACATTATTTAGTCCTTAAATAAGCTACTCTGAATGTTAGAAAACAGATCATCTATATCAGCTTCATCAAAAAGGGCCTGTCTACTCAACCCAATATAGCACAACCAACGCAAACTGTAAAAAGGATAACATTGCCATACATCAAAAACATCTCAGAATAGACTATTAGACTAATAGACTATTACAACCATATGGCATCATTCTGGGAGTTGAAGTCCACAAGTCTTAAAGCTGCCAAGTTTGAGGACCTCTGCAGTAGGAAATAAAATGAGAGCAAACCCCACTCCCAATTAGCACTGATGATGTTACCTAGTTTGGGTAATGAAATTGCAAGGAAACAACCAAGCTTGGAGAGTACCATGAATATACAGTATTTTGTATTGTAGCTAGTCATCCAGCCATTTAGCCCAAGTGAAAAATAATTCTTTAAACATTCCTAGGATTCCTCAAGGAATGAAACAGAGTGGAAACCACTGTATTTTCCTACAATAATTCTCTCCTAATTATGCTTAGCTTCTTTTATTCCACCAGTATAATAATTTATGCTGGGAGAGTCTTTGGATTGCAGAGACTGTTAAATAATTAAGAGTTTAAAAAACATACAAATACATTTTCTTTCCGGTTCTTATTTACATTTCAAATTATTATTCTCATATCTTAACAAATGGTATTCTAAATTTTCTCATTTTGTCCCTTTTAGATTTTCCTTAAAGCGAAACATGTAAAATTATTTATAGATTTTTTTTATTCGTTTGTGCTTGGTAAGAGGCAGGAAATATACAGTTAGAAGGTAATTTAGGATATGTTATAAGGGGAGAAAAACAAGAATAATAATGGTATTAGGATAATAATAGCAAGAATACAGCTCATCTTTCAATATTATCAAATATTCAAAAGCTATATATTTAATTAATCATTGATAGAAAAAGATCGGCAGTGTGCAAATTATATAGGATTTTATTATTATTTTTTTAAAATCTATACCTCTCCTCTTTCAAGGAACAGAGTAATACAGTACATATAATACTGAACCCATTTTTATCCTAGAAAAGTAGATATCAGAATGACTGATTGAAGGACATCCAGTAAATTACTTTTCCATGTTAGAACAAGATGTCGCCATGATCCAAACTACAAGATATATCCCCCAAAGAGAGACATTAGCACGTTTGGAAAAATTCCACAATGTTGTAGGTAGGGAATAAATGGAGTAAGAACACAGGGATACTTGTAGATTAACAAGAGTTCCAAATATCCAGAAGGACTTCAGAATGTTTAGTAGATACTGAATACAAGATGGCTGTTGCAAGGAACAGAAGAAGAGAAAAAGAAAACCTAAGAGATATATAACAAGGAGACAGTTGATGTATTAAAAACAAACACTATTTTGTTCGAGCTTTTATTTTTTAGTGTTTTACAAGGGTATTTCTATGATCCTTGGTAGGGGGTGAGTGAGGATTTGAACAGAGAACTTTCATTGTCAAGGCCATCATCCTATTAGATTCTTGTTCATCCAAAGGAAACAAAGAGCATCTATGGAATCTTATCCTACAGAAATATTTATTGTTTATTTCTTAAATTTATATGACACCCATCTCACTGTTACAACAACTCTGGGCAGCTTAAAGCATAACAAAAAGACAATAGAAGGCAATTATAAAAAAGATGAAATAGTGACTAAGGACAGGTGATGAGCAGGGTTGGGGATGTTCTCTCTACCTCATCAGCCACCCCTAACATAGAGGGCTCCTATTGGCCAGGTTTTAAGGCTCTCCTGGAAGGCCAGACGTGTGAGGCTTGATCTTATCCCCAGCCAAAAAACAATTGAAAGAGAGGCCATAACATAGAAGTCTTTTCTCTTAGACTCTGCCAGCTGAAATTCTTTGGTAGATGGGATCCAAAATAGGAGCAAGTGAGACCATCCAATACCAGAATCTAATCTTCTTGTTAGATCCTAATAGTGGGAAAGCTTTTTTTGTGAAGTAAAACATTATATACCTGAACATTGCCTCAGAATTGTTTCCAAAATACATTTCCTGGCAGTTTGAAAGAGTTTGATGACTTGGCTCTGCCAATTCCCATGGGCCTCACAGAGTGAGGCAGAACCCAGGAGTGAAATCCAGCAGATTCTGGAGAACCGGTAGTGGAAATTTTGAGTAGTTTGGAGAACCGGCAAATACCACCTCTGGCTGGCCCCAGAGTGGGGTGGGAATGGAGATTTTGCAGTATCTTTCCCCTGAAGTGGGGAAGGAATGGGGATTTCGCAGTATTCTTCCCCTATCATACCCACCAAGACACACCACACCCACCAAGCCACGCCCATAGAACTGGGAGTAAAAAAATTTGGATTTCACCACTGAGTTAATGTGATTGTTTTCCATGTATTTAATAGTTTTTTTGAATCACATTAAAAATAACACATGTGAGTAGCAAATTTTGGAAGAGCTATTGGGGTTGTAACCACATTTTTAGGGGCTGGCTGGGCCTCAGGTTGTACTCTCTGGATTTGGAGCAGGAAACTGATTAATGCACCGAGTCTCTTGAGCTGCACAGTATTTGCAATTTTGCTGCCGTTTGTATGAAGAAAGATTAAAAAAATATTTTTGGATATTTTGAACTATTATTCCTGTGTGACAAATGTATTTATTTGGGTATTAAGTTTGCCATTCTGGTTTATCATCCACAAATAGTGAATCTGTGGCATGCATAAAGGGCCACAATTATCCATATGTTGCTTTGTAATGTTAATTAACCATCTGCATAGCAATAAGAAGAGAAGGTGATATACCTTCATATTATACATTTTGCACACGGAGATCTTGAACTTTGCTCTTTTAGGAGTTCAGTTGTAATATCTGATGCATATTTTTACTATTCTTGCAGCTATTTGGATGGCAACCAATTCATCCTTATTCCAGGACAACTCTCCACCTTCCGTTACTTACAGCTGGTGTAAGTGTCCGAGAAGCTCTAAGAAGTTACTCATCTGATGAAACCTACAGTGGTCTTTCCTGGAGATGGTAGATTAAATATAAGGATCATAACACCCTCTAGGATGTTCTGAAAACTGCTAAGATCTTCATCATAATCTAGATTCATTTTCTCCAAGTTGCTGACTCGAGATGAGTAGGTGTGACCTGGATTCCTTTGCTGCATATCTAATTGGACAAAGAATAAATAGGAAGAGACATCAATGTGTTGCTAATTGATGTAGTGCTACAAATTAAAGGTGGTGCAGAAGATAAGGGGGTCTCTAGCAGCTCTTAGTAGAAGCAGATGGTCATGATGTTACTAATATGCAGTGATGCTTCACATAGTTATAAACAAAAGTAAAACATAGAACGAGGCTGCCCTTTACAACCCAGTGATTTATCTTTCATATTCTTTTTTCAGTAATTAGCAAAAAGCAATATTTCACTAAAAGCATAGAATGACATAGAATTATGTATATTGAAACAGAATGGGATCAGAGAAGACCAAGAAATAGTTAAGAGAGTAGTCTCCTCTTATCTTCTGTACTCTCCATAGGAAAACATCTGAGGAGAGAAATAGAAACATTTGCATCATACAAAATGATGCTTAAAGCAGAAAATGGAAAAATCTTAAGGAAAAAAAATATTTATTAGGAAACATTTTTAGATTCAGTCTTCATATTAGTCTTCTTAATTTAGTCTTCTTAATCATGACACCATCTTAAAGCAAATAAAGTTGCAGGGTTCTTACAAGAAAAATTCAGCCATTTTGAATAGGATACAGCTAATTCAAAGTAGAATAATGGATTGTATCATGCAATCGTCATGCAGAAAGTTGTGTAAAAGTGCTGATAAACCATAAAGCAGATTTATCAGTGTATATACTGGCACTGCAATTGCAAAGGATTGTAGATTTTTGCTTGAGAAATGAGAGGAAGGAAGAAAGATTGAGTTAAAAGGGATATTAGAACTGTACTGTGCTTCTGTTTTGCAGAGACCTGAGCAACAATAAGATCAGCTTCCTCAGCAACAATTCCTTCACCAATATGAGCCAACTGACCACTTTGTGAGTGTTTTCTAACATAGCTGAATCTAAAAGAGTTGTGCTACTTCAGATTGCAGGGACAGATATCGCTGGGTTCCTGTGGTGAAAACCTGGGCAAAGGCCACATCCACTTAGCTCTTTTGCTATGTTCCCCTTCTACCCTAAAGTTAGCAGGAAATCCAAATTTTTGCTGCCTCTGCAGTACATTCTTACCAGGTACGTAAACAGGCCCAAACTGAGCTGCTCTCCATCTATGTTTAGCACAAAATGACCTAAGTCCTGTGATTTGGCTATAATTCCAACCCTGCCCACCATCATCTAGCATTTGAAAAGCCTATTCCATTTAGAATGCTTAATGCTCTAATTACTCCATGCACAATTTTTTTTTGTTTTCCCAGTGGCCTATTTTTAAAAAAACACACACAAACAAATGTGGTTGGCTGACCACTATTTGGCAAAAGGGAGTATCAAGTGAGGCATGAGCTTGTCGGTTTCAGGACTCTTCCCTATCTAGCTGGACCAGCCCACCCACCTATTTTTTCCAAACAACAAAAAAGTGACAAAAACTGAAAGAAGACTTAGAGAGGACAAAGAGATCAGGGACTGAAGAGACTGGTCCCACAGGAAACTGGGCAGAAGTAATTGAAGCCACAAGGTTGCTATCACAAAGCATGTCAGGCCACCTCCTGAATGCCCATTAATGCACTCTACATTGCCAGCATACAGTGTCTTAAGTGGGAAAGTAGGGTAAGCACAGTATCTTAAAGAATCCTTAAGCCCGCTGTGGGAGTCACTGAGATGCAGGCAGATGCATAAGGTTATGTTGTCAGGAAAGTGTTACCATGCCTTCCTTGTGCCAAGGCAAGAAGGTTGTGTGGATTTACTTAGAGACCTTATAAAGGTATCTGCTATATTGTGAAAAGCAGGTTTGCTTTATAGTTGTGATTTACCAGTATATCCTGTCCAAAATGGGGTTGATTGGGAGAGAGATTCTGATTCAAAATATTTAAGATTTTTCTATGAGTTACCTGTTAGTGCATCTTACAAAATACTGGGGAGACAAATACAGTCAATGTATGGGATGTAATTACACAACATGTGATTGTTTAAATTGTTTCTGCTTCTCTCCAATTTCACGCAGGATTCTCAGCTACAATGCACTGCAGTGTATCCCCTCATTAGCCTTTGAAGGTCTCCATTCACTAAGGCTGCTGTATGTATCTTGTCTTTTGCACCCAATTCATATCATCTGTCCTTCCTTATCCATTTCTTTGAGGAATCTCCTGTTTATGGGTTTACTGGAGAATGAATTTTGCCTGGTCATTATTTTGTTTTAATGGATAGCAGCCAGGCAAAGAATATGGCACATTTGGAATTTGGGGCTGGGTGGGTGGGTTGAGAAAATGACTTCCATTTTAAAGGACCAATCATAAATCATACATCGATTATAAGGCAAATTTATGATGCATCTCTCCATCATTACCCTAGCCTAGCCTCCCAAATACTTTCTACTATCTCAGTCAAAATCAACTTTGTTTTTTACCAGGCAGGTGGGCAGATTACCAAATAAAGCTGTATATTGCTTAAATAAAGAGAATTTTAGAGGCTGGGTCTTTACTTTGCTGCAGGCCAAGTTCCATTTTATGTTTAAACTAAAAGATGTTTTAAACAAAAAAGTCAGGTTAAACATAGTGTTTGGAGGAGTCAAAAGAAATGGCCGTGGGGGTAGAGATTCCCTTGGGTCCTATTTTCCCTTATTGTGGGGTGCTCGAGAGAAAATTGATTAATTTCCTATGACCTGAGAGACCTTTCCTTCATATAGTCCATGTTTGTATATAAGGTATATGTACAGCTATTATCTTGCATTAGTCCATTACTTACTCGTGTTACCTGCCTAGGAAAAATACCCTTGTATGAGTTCATTTAATAATGGGGACCAGAATATCCATCCCATAGAAATGTAAATTGCCATTTATTTTGATGTACTGGAGACCAGAAATGGCCTAATGGCAGAGAAAGCAACCCCTTGATATAGATTTATATAAATTAGAATATACTTGTAAGTTATGGTGTCAGTGATAGCGAAGTAATGAAGGTCGAGCTAAAAAAACCCAAAAGGTTATTGAGAATACAGAAACCATGTGTTATAATAGTAATAAATATCTGGTGTTATTCTTTCTTTTCTGATCTCCCTTGTCCTTCCCATAGTTTTCCTGGCCTCTAAATATTCATTCTCCTTGTGATCAACATTTCTTTGCCTTCCTATTTATGGCTTTACTAGCATTTTTATTGCTTCTTTAAGGGGCCCAGGAGAGGTGAATGGACTGGGTGGGTATGGGTGATCTGCTTAGTCTAGCTAATACCATTTTTATACTTCAGTTCAGCCCCTCCTTTTGGAGTTCAGACCGCACTGCGTCTCTGCAAACTCCACTCACGCGAGCCCTTATAATTCAATTTCTTGTTCCTTCATTTCTAAATTATGCTTTGAAATCTAGTGCTTGACTGGTAGAAAAGACAACATGCTGATGGAGGAATGCAATGAGCAAGAGGGATATTCTGCAAGAGGCAATACAAATAGTCCTTTTTTTAAAAAAATCCAATTTATATCCCGCCCTTCTCCGAAGACTCAGGGCGGCTTACAATTTATTATTAAGCACAAACCAATGTGCTTAGCCATAGCTTTCATTCTTTGTATATGCCTGCTTATTAGGGCTTTTGCCCCCTAAGTGGCATTTTTACAAAGTCAGCTTATTGCCCCCGACAATCTGGGTCCTCAGTTTACCTACCTCGAAAGGATGGAAGGCT
>JANHFM010004929.1:192067-202887 GCA_032468115.1 Grayia smithii | reverse complement strand
TTAACTTATGTAAGCCGCCCCGAGTCTTTCGGGAGAAGGGCGGCAAATAAATTTAAATAAATAAATAAATAAATATATATGTATATATGTATTTATATATATATATATATGTATGTATGTATGTATGTATATATATATATATGTACCTACGAAATATATAAATAAATATAATAGATTTATAAATAAATGAATAAATATATTAGATATATAAATCTACGAAAACAAATATATATATATGTGTGTGTGTTTTTTTCTTTCTGTAGCACCTTGTTTTACCCAAATATGGGAGGGAGCATACTGCTTCCCTTTCACCCTTCAGCCCCACAAATCACAAATTTGTCAGAGACCCCATGGTTTCAACTGTTGAGAAAAGGGCAGTTCTTTGGAAGGGATTTTGATCAGGAAGCACACAATCTTTATAATCAGATATAAGAAATGTGCCTTTAGTTATTTCAGCTATATTTACTTAGTCTTATTCATGCAATGTCTTTTTCTGTCTATGTAGGGCCTCCCCTACCGATCATCCAGGCCAAGTGTAACCCCTGTCTCTCCAATCCTTGCCAAAACAGGGGCAGTTGTCAAAGAGATCCTCTGGGCTCCTATCACTGTGTCTGTCCCAGTGGTTATAAGGTAAGAATAGTGAAAGCCAGGGGGGTCACCTAGGAAAAAAAGGGAGTGAGTTTGCTGCCTATTTAAAGTCCTATCTTGCAAGCCTCAGACAGCTGGCAAATTTAAGAAGTGAAATCTACATGGATTCAAAAAGATATATATAAAATGCTAGACTAGGTGATAAACTTCTACACGGAAATGCTGTGTTCTCACAACACTTTTAACCAGGTCAATGAAAGAGATAAGTTCATTCATACAAAATGCAGAGGTTTGCCTTTTTGTAGCTTTGAATGTTGTATAATCCTCTGGATTATTTTATGTTTCAGTGTAGATAGTCCTCGACTTACAACAGTTTGTTTGGTGACTGAAGTTACAACAGCATTGAAAAAGGCGAGTTATGATCACTTTTCACACCTACAGCTGTTGCAGTATGCCCGTGGTCACATGATCAAAATTCAGATCTTGTCAACTTACTCATATTTATGACGGTTACAGTGTTGCCAGTTATGTAATAATCTTTTATGATCCAACAAGTCAATGGGGAAACCAGATTCATTTAACAATCATGGTATCAGCAACTGCAGTGACTCACTTAACAACTGTGGCAATAAAGATTGTAAAAATGGGACAAAATTCACTTAACAACTGTCTCGCTTAGCAACAGAAATTTTGGGCTCAATTGTGGTCATAAGTCGAGGTCTACCTGTATTGTACAAACCCAGAAAGTGGGTCAGTTCAGTAGTGAAGTTAAACATGTTCTGTGAACACAACCAATTGTTCCTTTGACACTGAGCAAAAAGAAAAAAGAAATGGGAAGAGCTATTTCTGTTAACAAAAACAATTTAAAAGTTCAGGAAAATTTATATATAACAAGTTAGTCTTGTTTCACTGTACATAGATGGCTGGTGAGCAAGTAATTGGTTTTCAAACTTGTATTGGCCAGAACTTTTCCATTTAAAGCAGGAGTCTCCAGCTTTGGCAACTTTAAGACTTGTGGACTTCAACTCCCAGAGTTCCTCAGCCAGCAAGTCTTAAAGTTGCCAAGGTTGGAGACCCCTGATTTAAAGTGTGATTGTTTCATTTTATTTCCTTATCCCAGGGCAAATACTGTGACCTATCTGTTGATGGTTGCTCCGACAGACCCTGTGAGAATGGTGGGACCTGCCTATCTCAAGAAGGAGATGGAGCCAGCTTTAAGTGAGTGGCAGTTCAAGATTTCAGAAAGAGTGTCTGACCTAAAATGGGGAAAAAAAATCTTGGTTAGCTGCAATACATTATCTGCCAAGAACCCAGGCAGAAACCTATTACAAAATTGCCAGATGTCAAACTAAAATAAATCCAGCTCTATTTTCTCCCTTAAGCCAGAAACAGACCCTGAAAAGTATTGGGATGTGTTTATTCAGAGTCAGTCATATATACTTCACTCCATGACTTAGGGGACAGTTTTTGGTACATGGTCTGATTCTGCAGGCAATTTATTTCTATAACTATGGCTTGGGATTTGGGAGACAAACCCCTGGAATACATGTATCCTAATGGATTACCAACTGTTTCAGTCTTTTGATACTCTGAACTTCGATGTGTGGCCTCCCACTCTCCTCCTCAGAATACAGTGTGGGCGGCTTTCTGGGAAACATACCATAATTAGTAGCTTGAAATAAACTGCAGGCAGCAGAGAAAAAAATGGGGCCCTACCTGATTTCTACAACCAATTTGCTAAACTGCTAAATGGCTTTTCATCATATCACCATATCAACATAGCGTCTTTAAAAGCCAGCACATAATGTCCCTTGGGAATAACAAAGATTTTCTCCTACACATGCCGCTCATTATTATCCCTTTGTAGAAAGATAGTAAGAAGGAACATGAATGTTTTGATCAAGGGCATCAGAGCTGACAACTCCCTGCCTTTGTTAGGCAAGGTCACCAGTTGTTTTCTCTTTACTTCTTCCTCTACAGTCCGTGCAATAGAAATGCAAATGCCACTATATTATGCAACTCACAACATATACTCCTTCATCTACAATATTCTCCTCTACTTTACATGAATGTGTATCTCTTTGCAGGTGTGTCATATATAAATTAGTGTATTCTTTGAATCTTCCTTATCATACGTGTGGTTCAAATAGGATTGCCTCAAGAAGTACCACGTATAGTCCTCAAACACAGCTATGGAGGTTGCTTTGAAAACTTAAGAAATAGTTAAAATAATAATCTACAACTTCCCCTTCATTGGAATAGATTTAAGGAAGTTAACTGAAAAATAACTCAGGATCAGGATTCTCACATTTGTGCTTTTCCCAAAGGCCCTGCTTTTTCTTTTTGGTGCTAACATCGAAGATCGCAGTAGGATGCTATTCCATCTGTCCCACTACTTAAAGCAGCTTTAGCTCCTTCTCAGTTCAGGACCTTCTAGAGTGGTCCAACTTGCTCCTTGTGTTTGAGGACTATATGTGGTACTTCTTGAGGCAATCCTATTTGAACCTCACGTATAATAATGAAGATTCAAAGAATACACTAATTTATATATGACACACCTGCAAAGAGATACACATTCACGTAAAGTAGAGGAGAATATTGTAGATATTGGAGGCCAAAATGCTTGGTGTATAAGATGGATAGCAAGATGGAACACTGGGAGTTATGGAGATGCTGAACCCAGTTTTAAAAAAAGCAGTAACATCCCTGTTTTTCACCTTTCTTGAAATTTAGATAAGGATATACAGTAAATTCCAGAAAGCCTAAAAGAAAATGCTTCAAAGTATTGAATAGCTCTTATTTTTCTTATTAATAGATGTGCTTGTGTGGATGGATTTGAAGGTCCAAGATGTAATCTGAAGACGAATAGTTGCAACAACAGTTGCAAGAATGGGGGTACATGTGTTAATGGATCCACTAACCACACATGCTTGTGTCTACCCTTCTATACAGGTATGACTTCAATTGTAAACTACTGATTATGGGGGAGGGGTGTTGCAGAGCTTCTGTTTTTATTTCTGAAGGGAGCAAAATTGTCATAGTGTCCCACACCTTATATGGTGTTGGGAATGGGGAGGTCCATGGCCAGACAACTAATATAATTTTATTATCCACCCTTCATACTAATATGATTTATTATCCATCCCTTCTTATAAATTGTGTGGATTATGTTGGATAATTATAATGTTAAATGTATCCTTTTTGGCAAATGTTTGTTTTTAACTTTTTTTAAGTGCAGAAAACAGCTAGTGAAAAGATAAGCTGCTTCAATTCGCCTCATGATTAATTCTTCAGAATTGCTATTGACATTGGAGATATTTTCTTTTGGCTGGTATCTTACTAAATTTGTCATTTGGAAGAGGAAGGGAAAGGATTGAGTAGGCTTTCTGGCCTAATAGTTAAAATACTTATGTATAATGTGTAGCTCCTTGTCCTTCTGCATGACCTCAAGAAGTTGAATGGTTTCTGCATAATAGAAAAAAAAACCCATCTGTTTATTTTAATGTCATAGAATTTACTTATTGTGCATAGCTATCCTGGAACAAAACAGTGAAAACAAATGCAAGTCAACCACCTGAATTGGCCAACATAAGAAGGATCAGGGATATTTCAGCTTTTTAATGACTGTTTCCATCTCATAGGTCCAAAAGGCGAACATTTTAGCAATATGTGTTTTTGTTCACTAATGCTATAATGCAAATAGGAATTCTTGAGGTCAAATATGGGCTTTCCTCCTTTCTACGTACCATTTCTTTGGGGCAGAATGAGGCAAATTCAAGGAGAGACGCTATTTGTTATGCTTCTGCCTTATCTCTGTATTTTTTCCATAGGGACATATTGTGAACAGCCAGTGGATGTATGTTCCCCTGAAGTCAGCCCCTGCCATCATAATGCCATATGTAGAGTCTCCCTTGATGGACCCAAGTGAGTGAGGGAAAGAGTGGAATTTGGGGAGAAGAAAAAGATTTAAAAACAAGTAGAGGACATGAATGTGTACCAAATAATGTATAGTGGAGTTAGGAAAACACATATTCATTGCCTCAGCCCTGGTTGGTGTATCTTGCTGTTCTTTTGAGCACTAGCCAGCCAACCTCAGTGACTGGATCTCATTCCTGTTCCTGCCTCCAGGTGTGAATGTATGCCTGGCTATGCAGGAGATAATTGTAGTGTGGACTACAATGACTGCCTAGATCACCAATGCCAGAACAATGCCAAGTGTTTTGATGAACCAAATGGTTATTCCTGTCTTTGTACTGGTGGTTTCAGGTAAGGATGTTAGATGGAGATATTGCCAGAATTCACATAATTTCTACAAAAATACCAAGTGTTCTGCAAAGCTGAAGACCGAGCTTTGCCCTTTATTGGATGATTGACCCTTTTCCCAGTTGCCTGAAATATAGTCAGGAAAAAGAAACGTAAAAGGAGTAGTGTTTTCAAAAACATATAAAGTAGTGGCTAGACTTATTAGTAACTACAGCTGTTTCCAGGGTGGCTTCACTACCCTTGCAAGATGGAGATCCTGCATGTGCTTTCAACAATGGGTTGATCACAATGCCTCCTGTATGTTTGAAATCTTATTCAACTTGTTTCAAGTAGCAGTGTACAAAAATAGATGCCACAGCATTCTCCTTCCACTATGGTTTGACCATATTTTTATTAACTCAGGAAATAGCAGACAGCAAGTTGAACAACAAATCTGATTTCCTGGGATGCAAAAGATATGATTACTTGAATTATGAAAAAATACTAATAGCATTTATACACCTGGGTGATGCCAATGGTGATTTATGAGATGCTGAAAATGAGGGATCCATTTAGAACATTGGAATGATAAGGGAACACATCCTGCTTCCAAAAATGTATCAATTTCAATAGCTGATTCTTTGCAATAAACCTATGCCCTATTGTATGCTTGCTTCATTCTAGTGGTCAGCTCTGTGAGATCCCACCTCATGGTTCCTTTCAGTCCAGTCCTTGTGAGAGAGTGGAGTGCCAGAATGGTGCCAACTGTGTGGAGTTAGGCAATCGTGCCTTATGCCAGTGCCTTCCTGGCTTTGGAGGACTCAAATGCGAGAAGCTACTGAGTGTCAATTTTGTGGATAGGGACACATACCTACAATTCACAGACTTACAGAATTGGCCCACTGCCAATATTACTCTGCAGGTAAAAGAGATTTAAGTCTTTGCCCCAGCCCTCCAAGAAGAAGCATTATCTACTTTCTGGTACAATGTTGGTTTTCCTATCTGTTTTTTCCCCACTCTCGTTCTCTGCAGGTCTCCACAGCTGAAGATAATGGGATTCTATTGTATAATGGGGACACTGACCATATGGCAGTGGAACTTTACCAAGGCCATGTGCGTGTCAGCTATGATCCGGGCAGTTATCCTAGCTCAGCTCTTTATAGGTAGCTCTATCTTTGATTTCTCATTCAAACTAAGAACAGTTTGATGGAATATAAGCAAATTTGTCTGCATGACCCTACAATCTTGCCCACTGAATTTTGGGGGTGAAGGGGAGATGCTAAGATCAGGGTCCAACAACGTATGTTGAGAGTTGATGTAGAAAGCAGAGAGTGATCTTTAAAGAGAGTGTTGAATGAATGTTGCGTCAAGATTGTAGATGTTAAGATGTTGTGAAAATGATATATACAAGAGCTTTTCTCATCCCATCTCTCTCTTTTCTCCCAGTGCAGAGACCATCAATGATGGACAGTTCCATACAGTGGAACTGGTAACATTTGAGCGGATGGTAAACCTATCTATCGATGGAGGTGATCCCATGACCATGGATAGCTTTGGCAAGGCCCACACTCTGAATTCTGAGGCTCCACTCTATGTGGGGGGTAGGACTGCAATCTCTGTTGGGGAACAGGGAAGCAATATCCTGCTGAAACCAGAGAGAGCATCAGTTCTTTCCAACACTTCCACACTTTTACAAGGAGGCTACCATATGGACTAGGAGGTTCTAATAATTCTTAGTTTGGACCATTTATACACTATCAATTGGGAGAAGGAGGAAGAGAAGGACTTATTTCTTTCTCCTTTTCACAACAGAGGCCAATATGTAGAGAGTCAAGGAGACAAGAGGCCCACTGGCAGGTGGAACGAAATAGTGTAATTGTCTGGGCTCAGTATTCCCTAAATTGATATCTCTTGCTTTAACATTTTTCTACAATAGACTAGGCCAGCCTTCTCCAACTTGCTATGCTCCAAATAAGTTATGAAGTTGATTAAATTGTAGTCCCAGCATGTTTAAAGTATAATCAGTTTGGGAAAAGCAGAGGCTGAGACTTTCAAAGTTTATTTCCTTCCATCAGTCATGTTCTTACTCACCAGCACTCTGGTCTTCTTTTCTTCTTCCCTGCCTGATGTTGCTCCTATGGTCCTCTCTCACCAGGCATGCCAGTGGATGTGAATTCTGCTGCCTTCCGAGTTTGGCAAATCTTGAATGGTTCTGGCTTCCATGGATGTATCCGCAATTTATACATCAACAATGAATTACAAGACTTTACTAAGACTCAGATGAAACCAGGAGTTGTTCCTGGTTGTGAACCTTGCCGCAAGCTCTATTGCATGCATGGCATTTGCCAACCCAACACTGCTCATGGACCCATTTGTTACTGTGAGTCAGGCTGGACTGGTCCCCATTGTGACCAGCCCCTTACTAACCCTTGCCAGGGACACAAGTAAGTACAAGTGTTAAAATTCTGCCAGATCTGGGGAATACAATCTTTTTTGGGGGGCGGGGGCATATGTAGAAGAGGAAATGTGGAACTATGAGAACACTCACAGGACATCTGCCATAGGAACCTTGCCTATCCATAACTGCTATGACATATGTGGCCAGTCACAAAATATCCAGGAGACAAAAGAATCCTGGATATGCTTTATCTTCACGGTGGGGCCTTTAATAATGGACTTTGATGTATGTGAAAAGAAAATGTGCTTGTTTCAGCCAGCGCATACCAATTCAGCCAACAAAACCTGGAACATTTTGGTTCTGAGTTTTAAAAGAATAGATGCTACAGGTAGCTCCATTATCTTGTGGTATTTTAATTTCTAATTTCATTTTGTTTTAATTAGAAGAATTTATAAAGAAAATCAGGTGTTCAAAAAATGTTGTTGGCACTAAGTGAAGTGTACAAGGGCATATTAGAGCCAGTTTTCTCTAGTGGTTAAAGCACCAGGCTAGAAAGCAGGAGACCATGAGTTCTAGTCCCACCTTAGCCATGAAAGCCAGCTGCATGATCTTGGGCCAGTCACTCTGTCTCAGCCCAACTCACCTCACAGGGCTGTTGCTGTGAGAAAAAATATAGGAGGAATGTGTGTTGAATAGGTTTGCTGCCTTGGGTTATTTGTAAAAATAAAAAAAGGTGGGATACAAATAAATAGATAAATATTACTGTTCGTTGCATTGGAAACCATCCATGCAAATCAGGTATCTCATTATA
The DNA here is from genome assembly GCA_032468115.1 of Grayia smithii. Classification (NCBI taxonomy): domain Eukaryota; kingdom Metazoa; phylum Chordata; class Lepidosauria; order Squamata; family Grayiidae; genus Grayia; species Grayia smithii. The sequence continues at coordinate 194,848 of JANHFM010004929.1, read as the reverse complement.
ATGCTGTGAGCAAAAAACATGTATTGAGAGAGTGTTTTCATTGATGAAAGATTTATGTCATACATGGACCCCTAAGTTACTAATTGTCTCCGATTCAACATAGTAGGAAAGAGTTGAAAAAAGATACTGGCTTAAGTGCAATTACATGTATCTGCCTAGCTTTAAGTCTCACTTTATCTTCAGGTGTGAACATGGAATCTGTATGCCTCTTGATGCACTTTCCTATAGTTGCCAGTGCCAAGATGGTTACAAAGGAGCCTTGTGCAACCAGGAAGTTGAACTACGTAACCCATGCAAGAGCTTGGAGTGTGTTCATGGTCAGTGCCAGATCTCAGATGCAGGAGAGGCCTATTGTGAATGCAACTCAGGATTTGATGGGGATTTCTGTGATCAAGGTTAGAAACATTTCTGTTTCCATATATGTTGACCATTAATTACTAATGACACTAAGGGAATTTCCTTTCTGTGCAAAAAGTTACGTTCATATTTTTGCTGGCAAGTCATATTAACACAGTCCTCTATGAATGATAGAAACCTTATTTAGGAATCAACTTCTTCCTGGAAGTGAACATTCTAGCAAGTAAAATTTTGCTTCTCTGAGGCTATAGGAAAGCTTCTTGGCACATCAGCTGCAGCATAGGAGATCCCTGTAAGCAGCTTCTTCCAACTATGGTGGTTATAAGTGATTTGAATAATGAAGGAACATGAGCAATGCAGCCATAATTCCCAGTGCTTAAAATCTAGAATTATTCTTTACTGGCAACAAAATTATATCTTCTATTTCCATTGGAGAAAGCAGAGGTATTTCCACACACCAGCACTTTTTTGAAGTAAACAGTGCTTTTCTCAGTCTGTGTCTAAACTATCAGAAGGCTCAACAAAAACAAGTATGACAACAGATAGCAGAACATTATTTTAGATGCCCTTCGCTAGAATCCCCCATTTCATGATGATAATGATTATGACAATAAAAATGTCTATTATATGATGACATTCTTAAAGTCATCCTTTTGTCTGACCTTTTTGTTTTCCCCAGAATCAGAGTGTCGGGGAGAGGCTGTGCGAGATTTCCATCAAGTCCAGCGAGGTTATGCCATTTGCCAGACAACACGCCCAGTCTCCTGGATGGATTGCCAGGGATCATGCCCAGGACTAGGCTGCTGTGGAGGACTGCGTCTTAAGCGCAAGAAGTATACCTTTGAGTGCAGTGATGGGTCATCCTTCGTGGAGGAAGTGGAAAAACCTAGCAAATGTGGCTGTTCCCATTGCATGTAGTCTCCAGTGTAGGGCAGGCCATAGCCAGAGACCTAAGGGTGAGACCTGCCCTAGCGGAAGCCTTGGGAACAGTCTGGAATCTGAGCAGTTCCTTTATTATGGTCATGGTGGTTATTCAGGACAGAAGAGACAAAGGTGTAGATAAAAGTGGTTTGTTTGTTGTTGTTTTTGCTGGCAAATCCAGCTGAACAGATGTATTTATATCCAGCATGGATTCTACCTGGGGCCACTGATTGGGCACACCATGGATTCTTACTGAAGATCTCTACAATTGTTTTTGCTGCCCAATGTAATGTCCTAAGAACCATGCCCATGGGTCATGCCTGGCCTCAGGAACCAGTCATTTTGTATCTTTTGTACCTTAACTGGAATCTCCTAGCTGCACCATGCCTTTTTTTCTTCTGTTGGCCAATTCTACTTTTTCTCTTATCGAGTAACTTCTCTTATTCTCACTCTTAGTACCTGCTCATGGTAACTTCATCTTCTGTTTATGGGGCTAAATTGCAAGCAGTACAGTGACCAGGAGCAAAGGGAACATTGTTACAAGACTAGAACAGAAAAAAATACTTAAGAAATTGAGGAAGGAATTGTTGCCGCCTACAGCTTTATGGTTATAAGACACTGAGGAATAAAAACAGCTTAGATATGCAATTGCATTGTAGTCATTACTTGAAAGCTGCCTTCATTTATTAATAATTTAAAAAAAAACCAGAATGGCTGAACCAATGGCATTACTATTGCTGTACTGTTGCAATTTGATGCTAACTTATTCAGAAGTAAAACCTACTCAATTCCATGGAATTTAATTTCTAAATAAGATTGGGATTACATGAAGGCTAAAGAACCTGGGCTACAAACGGCAGGTTTGCTGACAGGAAGGAAAAGGACTGCATCCAATTTTTCTTGCAAATTCTCCAATTGCCACAATCATTTCTTTGATTCTTTACTCTTATCAGTCTTCTATACCATAAAATCATTTTTTACTATGTATCACTTGATTATTGTGACAAATAAGTTTGCATTTATGGAAGATGTCAGTTCTACCGTTCATTGCTATCACCTATAGAATAACCTTGTTCACACCAATCATTATTCATGGAAGAAAGATGAACAGCAGTATCTCTTGTATTCAGCTTATTGTATTATTTTTCAGCCCTGCAATAGGATGCAGCAGGCCTTCCCATAAAATAGAACATTTGTCCTTCTGTAAATGAGAGAGGAATGAGATTGGGACTTTGCTACATCCATTGGGAATAAGATGGAGCAAGGCATTTAAAATAAAATAAGATCCCTGCTTGAGAGAAGGCTTTTGTGGAGTACCTTAACTGCAGGAACAATTTGCTCAAGGTTTCCTATCAGTAAATGAATTATTATCATTATTATTATTTATTTATTGTATTTATATGCTGCCCTTCTCCCGAAGGATTCGGGGCGGCTCACAAGAATTTAAAAAGATAGACAACAATAAATAAGCTAAAAGTGAAAAATATTATACAATAAATGCAT
>JANHFM010004929.1:169325-191967 GCA_032468115.1 Grayia smithii | reverse complement strand
TAGGGCTTTATAGGTAAGCACCAGCACCTTGAAGTGAATCCGGAGAACCACCAGCAGCCAGTGCAGCTCGCGCAGGAGAGGTGTCACACAGGAGTAACGGGAAGCTCCCGTAACTACCCGGGCAGTCGCATTCTGGACTAGCTGGAGTCTCTGGGTACACCTCAAGGGCAGCCCCATGAATTCTGTTGGTACTTCTTACAATTAGTTGACATGTACAAGTAATACTAGTAGCTTTGTAACAAAAACAAAGCAGATTTTCTTTATTACAAAAATTAGCCTTCTCTCTTTCTCTCTCTTTCATGCAGATACAGACACAAATTAAGCAACACACTTGCAGTTTATTTGCATAATTTATTTTGGTGGTTGGGAAAAGCAAGGATATCTATTAGACATTAGGGCTGCTAGTTCCAGATTATATTGTGATTATTTTCTATCATGTTGTAACTTGATAGAAAGTCTATCAAGTTCTAAAGGGGGTTCTAAAGCCAAAAGCTTTCCAAGCTGATTTTTCTTGGCACATCGGTTGGCAAATGACATTCTTTCTCACTGAACTTTTCTCCATTTATATTGTTGATGCATCTAGAAGCATAGTTTGCCATTGCTTCTATTCTCAGGATGCCATAACCAAGAGAGTTGCTGCAACCTTGCTGGTAGTTACCTGGTCAGAAGGCAGATGACTTGGACTTTTAAAACAGCCCCTACTACCCTATCACAGTGCCAGTTTTCTGTTGCATTAGTATTTTGTACAAGTGTGTTCACCCCTAGTTCATCATATTGTTCTGACCCTGCCATTCATAATTGGTGATTCCTTTTTTATCATACTATATCCCACTTATATTATAGCTAACCAGTATATTGGCAAGCTATCCCACTATTTGCCCTTGTGGGTGCATCCTTCCTTTCCATGTAGGGATCCTACTGATAGAAAATATTTATCCTTTTCCAGCTTTTGAAACCTCATCAGATAGTAGACATAAAAAAATAACCCTGCTGGATTGAGAAAAGGCTCCTTTAATGCAGCATTTTCTTTCTCATGGGGGCCACCCAAATGCAACTGGATGCTTGGAAGTAGGAAATGGAGATACTGGATGTACCTTTCTGGCCATTTTCCCCCTGCAATGTATATCTAAAGGCCTGCTCCCCAGGCCCTGGAAGTAACCTTGGGACTTGACACTAATTCCCAATACCTTTATAGCACAGCGACATTACATTCTTTTAAGTCACCTTGAGGCAGTGGTGAAATCCAAATTCTTTTACTACTGGTTCTGTGGGTGTGGCTTGGTGGGCGTGGCAGGGGAAGGATACTGCAAAATCTCCATTCCCTCCCCACTCTTGGGGCCAGCCAGAGGTGGTATTTGCCAATTCTCCGAACTACTCAAAATTTCTGCTTCCGGTCCTCCAGAACCTGTCAGAACCTGCTGGATTTCACCCCTGCCTTGAGGGGTGACATTCAAATATTAAATAAGCTCATGGTAGGTATTATCCTGCAGCAGCCTTGCAAGAATGCAGTTATTAAGCAATCACAGTCTGATGCAAGCTTTGAGGCCTTAAACTCTACCAATGTTCTTGTTTCCAAGACAACCTCAGCCAGGTGTCTGTTGTTTGAAACTTATGACTTTTTTTTAACAAAAGGTTCCTCTGGAAAGGTAACTCCTTGGCACTAGCTTGAGAGCATGTGACGCGTGCAATCTCAAGGTAACCGTTTCTAAAACATCAGATTTTATTGTACAGCAGTTTCAGTAAGATACTCCCGAGGGCAAAATAGATTATTATAAGTGTATGCATGGTGTCCATTAAACTAGCAGTAATAAAGAAATAGCAGTAATAAAGCCATCTTCTACTTCCTGTGGGGATATGCAGGAAGCTAGGGAGTGATTACTCAGTGAGTTCTTTCAGAAGCTCCTTTTCAAGATACATAGAGTTATCTCTGTGTATGAGCTTGTGTCTACATTCCCTGGCTTACTTTGGGACTTGTGCTATTGCTTGCTATGTGGGTAAGTGGAATAAAACTGAGGTTTATTCTGCTATGACTGTTGAGACTTGCTGAAATGTAAATGATAACCAATTTCAGATTTGAATACATGGTTTACAGAGGCATTTTAATCACTACCATACTTTCATTTTTATTCTAGAAACCCTGCAAAAAGTTAATTGTATTGTTTTTCTTACTGAGAAAGTGAAACTTTTGAACTTTTAGGATGACACAAAATATATATCTAGAGCTCTTGACTTTTTTAACGAGTTCCTATTTCTAATGGTAACCATTAGAATCTACAGAATATCATATGTCTGAATTTGTACACCATGTCTGCCAATGCAATACATAAGACATATGTTTGAATAAACAAAGTGACATTTCATCATGCTTACATGCTTAAATTTAGCTGATTATGACCAACTCATCCTCCACCCTGTATATACACTTAGAAATGTGGGCTTCAATTCTCATAATTTTTATCTAATACATCCTTTGGTCATAATACGAGTCAAAGCCTGGAATGGATTTATTTGAAATCCACAAAAATAATGTAATTCTTTGTCTTCTTCCCTTTCTAAAGGATTCCCATGTCATTTGGTACTTATAAGACTGTCAAAGCACAATTCCTTAATTCAGATTCGCCAGTTTAAAAAGTACTGACTTTTTAAAGTGGTGACGCAATGGTGTCTCACTAACCTTTGCATTTGAAAATTGTACTAAGCTTTGTACGAACATTATTGAAAACACTTATGGTGTCCTAACAGTCTAATCAATGCCACACCTGAATGATCATGTGAACTGCTTTGCTTATGTACACTAACATACTCCTTTATACAGTATACCTTCTTTAGAGCAGCGATCTTCTTATAGATTTTGAAGAAAGTAGTTTGTGATTTTTCACATGGGAAGATAATTCAATCAGAGACATGAAACTAACCATCTCTGTCTGTAACAAAATACGTGTCATCTTCCAACTCCTATAATGGTTGTCCAAGTAAAGTATTCTGTGTTCAGTTTTCTAAGAAAAACATCAAAATGATTCATTTCCTCCTCATTATATGATGGAAGAGTACATTTTTGTCACCCAATCCCTGCTGTTTTTTAATAGGAAACAAAGAGAAATAGATTTGGTTGATTCCACGTATTTACTTCAATAAGAATGTCTCTCTCCTTTTTACCCAAAACAAGAAACAATAGACTGAAAATTCCAGTCAATAAAATCAAATGTTATTCCTTTGCCTTCTAGTTATACAGCCTCTATTATATGTGTGTAGGCATGCATGTATCCATACCAAGCTGGTGTAGCAGTTAAGGTACCGGGCTGGAAGTCATCTGTACCAACCTTTCTCCACCCTTGGAAGATAGCAATGGCAAACCACTTCTAAAGATGTAGCCCAAAAAACACAATGTGTGGACTTATCCAAGCAATTTCATGAGTCAAGAATGACTTGAAGCACATATGCACACGTGTATCATTGCAGCACTTTTCACAAATCATCTTTGCAGCAGGTTTTCATACATTCCTGCTTTTGTTCTTTGATGTATACAATGCATCCATGCAAGTGTGTCTGACATTTATGCATGCAGTAGATTTGCTCTTTTAAAAAAAAGTATTTTAATATAGTTTAGGCAACATTTATTTTTCTACTTGGTTTTGGTCTCATCAGCTGAAAAGATCTAGGAAAACTGTCACAAATATATTTGCGGAAAGAACTAATTCTACATTATTCTTACAAAAGAAAAAAAGGAAAAACAATGTGCCCTTTTTGAAACTTGAAAACAATAGAAAAAAATATTTGCATCATTTGGACATAAATTGCAAAAATTATCATACTGGATATTCAGGATTGGAGGATTTTATTACATTCTGCTCTTATTTTAGACCAAAGTGAAACATCAGCATGAGAATTGCAAGAGAGTCAATTTCCGGCTTAGTATTTCTATTATCACTTAGCCTTCTGATTTAACTATTGCCATAACTGAAGGGAGAGAGACAGGTGGTTTAAACAGGAGCAGTGAGTTGTAATAAGTTAGCAATTCTCTCTTAACTCTTGTCCGATGTTTGGCATGGAGATAGGAGCAGTGACATATAAGACACCTCATGTAGGCAGCAGTGCCAAGGCAGGGAGGGGTGGGGGAATATTATCTACATACATTTAATGACTGTTCAAAGTTACAACAGCACTGAAAAAGTAGCTTATGACCCATTTTCATACATAAGTGGTGCAGCATACCTCTAGTCACGTGATCAAAATTCAGACACTTGGCAACTGACTAATGTTTATGATGGTTGCAATGTCCCACAGGGGTCATGTGATCACTTTTTCTGACCTTCTGACAAGCAGAGTCAACGGAGAAGCCAGGTTAACTAACAACCCTGTTACTAACTTAATAACTGCAATGATTCACTGAACAATGTGGCAAGAAAGGTCATAAAATGGAGCAAACTCACTTAACAACTGTCTCACTTAGCAACATAAATTTTGGGCTCAATTGTGGTCAAGTCGAGAATTATCTGTAGTTACACATTCTAGAATTAACCTAATGCGGTAGTACTTAAGTAAAAAAAAAAGCAGAAGAAAAAAAAAGTTGACATTGAAACAGGTCTTGAATAAGCATGCTTTGGGGCATTCTTCCTTGATCTGGTAGTCAAAATATTTTGACTATAACTTCCAGAATGTCCAAGCAACAGAGTCAAAAGCTCTGCTTATGTTCAGCTTTCCTCAGGATTTTGATAGCTATTTCTTCATTATTACAATTGTCTCTGTAATCTCCATCAATAAAATGAAGCCAGGTGACAGATGGGCTGCTTTAATTTCATATATTAAATTGGGGATTATAATTAGCAAAAGAAAATATTATCAAGCACTTCTGATTTTTCAAAGATTCAATATCTGGTGTATTCACTGCAACTGGTATCTCAAAATTGAAACTGGAATTGATAGCTTGATCTTTTATCAATCGGCTGAAAAAAACTTGTGAATCACTAGTGAATTGTGGACCATGGCTTAAAAATCTTTATATTAAACTTCATCACACCACACATGTGCTGACATTTTAAAAAGTTTAATAAGCTGCAATAAAATAAGGACCCATGGAGTACATAGAGTCCGTCACAATGCATGAAAGAAAGAAAGCAGCACAGAAAAAAGATAAAAGGATTAAATCACTTTCCATTGGTTAGTCAAGGAAATAACACACACACACAAGTATGAAGCTGTCACAATTGATACAATTTCAATGGTAAAATAGCCCTAGCTGTTATAGGTTTATGAATTACTGGAAAGCAACTGAGTATTACCTTTTATATACATTTAAAATGTTCTTCAGATGAGGTATATAACCATGATCTAATGACACATTTTAACCAACAATACACAACAGACACATTCTTCTCCTAACATCACAGCATTTTTCAGCGTCCTGAAGAGAAGAAAAGGATATACAATCAAACCCTTCCAAAAATGCTACTTATCATACGTAGGGCTTGAATGACAGTATCAGGCTGGTCAAACATGGGGAGGAAAAATCCCCATACATGATTCTTGAGATGGGATAGAAAGGACTGCTTTGGATAAAGAAATAAACACCTTTGTGAGAAAAAGGAATATAAATTAATGCATAGAATATAAAATTGCCAAATGCATTTGTTCACTTGTTGAGTGCAAGACATTGATGAGGGCTCATTGAACTTTCCCCCCAAGTTTTCAGGTATGCTATTGGAAAATAAAATGATTGCAGAAGGTTAGAAGCCTGCTCCCTATATTAAACCTCCTGTAGCAACTTTGTAAGAGAAGTGAAGACATTAACAACAAATACAGGCAGGTGTTAAAATTTCTGGATAGCAGAAAGTATATGCAAGAATTAGCAAAAAGGAGCTACATATAGGATTATGCCTTAAGACAGGCAACTAATAGATTTCCAGAAAGAAGAATGGAGCAAGCATTTTCAACAGCCCAAAGCACATGAAAATCACACACTTGAATATCCACACAATCCCATCAAAACAATTATCGAATAAAATAGAATGATATCCTAAATAGCATAGTGTGACCTAAGGAGTGTTAAGAGAGAGTAACTAGGGAAGATAAAAGTATGATCCAAGAAATAAAATAAAAATAAATTCTAGAGAGCCCAGAAAAATGGGACCTAGCTCAACGCAGCTGCTGAAGATTTGGAGTGAGAATAAGAATTGACAAGAATCAGCTGCAAATGATAGAAAGCACCCAACATTCCTCATATGTGTCACTGCCACCTTCCCACCCCCCACCCCCCAGCTTCTAGTAAAATCTCCTTTTATTCACTATCCCTGAGTCCATATCCCCAATCAATACATTTCTTCTGGATTGCCAGTTATTCCTTGTGATGATGCCCAAACATGGAATAAGACTGAAACATAAGATGTTTCTTTCTTTAGGTGGCAAGACCACTGAAGAGAAGCAGGCTTTACTGAGACGTGCATACACAGGCATACGGCCACCCGTATGCCATTTTTTCACAAAAAACTTTATTACTAGAATTCTTATTGCTTTCAAGTGCTGTGCCTAAAAGTGCACGTGACCAAGCAATTTTCAAAGAACTGTGCTCAACGGTTGAATTTTCAAGTCACTTCCACAGAAGCAAAAAAAAAAAAAGAAAAGAAAAAACCCTACCATGTTATGCTTTGAATCCATTTGATGTAGCTTTTACAGAGATGGTCAGTCTGTGTCTGTGCTATTCTCACTTCAGCCTGAAGGTTTTCAAAATTTTAATTCCCATCTACTGTAACACAGGGCTTGTTTTAATGCAGAATGTAGTCTATAATGGTTTTATAATGCTTAATATCAAGATTTCTGTATTAAAGGTGTTGGTTTTAACATAAAGGAATATTTAATGATGAGTGTGAAATATTTAGCTCATGCACAGGCTTATATCTCAGTAAGATCTAGGATTTTGATTTTGCAGCATAAATTCCAGACCAGATGACAGTTCTTCTGTTTAATGCTATTTGCAGTAGGAAACATGCCTTTATTCTTTTAAAAAAATACCACCACCTTTCTATAATATTGCAAACCAACAGAACTCCTGAGACTTGTCAGCACAAAATACAGGAAATAAATATTTAAAAGTATTTATATTTATATTATTATTCTTCCATTCTGTTACTACCTAGGGAGAAAAGGCAGAATTTATCCTACACCTAGGAAAACATTTTAATCTCTAGCCAGATGCTGTGCAAACACAGCATCATGTCCATGTGTCTGTACTACACACACATATCCATACATATATGTATATATTCACATTGCATTTGAATGTCATACACACACACACACACACACACACACACACTTAGAAATTTTTTATAGCAATGTAAAGAGTTATTTATGCAAATGATTACATACAGGTTAGAAAAATCATTCAGACTGCATCCATTTTTAATTATTTAGGAAGCCTGCTTAAAAAACAAGCTTTTAAAGAAGAGTTTACTCTCAATGCAAATGTGAAACTCCTGAGATTATCCTAAAATAAGTATTCTGCAGCCCCTTGTGTAAATGCAAAAAACAACCACCACCCTTTTGTTTACCTATTCAGTTCTTCCCACAGACTGAGATAGGCAAATATTGTTTTAATTTCATTTAAAGGAACTGTTGCAGGATGTAAACTGTTCTAAATACAAGTAGTTTTAACTTACAAATGGTCACCTAACAATTGTTTGAAGTTATGTCAGATTTTTTAAAAAGGTCACTTCTGTCCTAATAGTTGCAACTGATGCAACACCCCTTCCACTCATGTGATCACATTTCAGGCACTTGGCATGTGGCTTGCATTTATAACCAGCTGCCCTGTCCCGTGTTCACATGATCATGTTTTGCAATTCTTTTGCCATCTTCAGGCAAAAAATGCTTATGAGATAAAATGAGTTCACACTTGGTTTGCTGAATAGCCACATAACAACCATGGTGACTCAATGACCTGATAAAAATGGTTGTAAAATCAATTCTGGTCACACAGTGCCTCAATTTATGACTACAATGGCTTATAGCCAAAGATCCAGCCCACTGTGATTGTAAGTCAAAGACTACCTTTTGCAATTGATAGCTGGTGATTTCATGAATGTCAATAGTCCTCAAATGGCTCTCTGGATGTTTTGGAATTGCACCCAGGGAGTTACTACTATTAGTAATATTGATGTCTTCTTTTGTTAGAATTGTTCTACTTCTTTTTGCAGGTCTTTATATTTTATGATTTTCTCCAGTTCGTCTTTATTATTATTATTAATATTATTATTATTTCAAAGTAAAAGCTTATACATGTTGAGAATATGTGTTTGACAGGATGAAAAAAAGCCATTAACAGAGAAAAGTGAGTGCTCCAATTGTTATAGAGGTGTGAAGGTGCAACTCTTCACTTCATAAATTACGTGAGTTTAAGCTTTTTCATATAGCCATTGCTAGAAACTACTGAATGCAACCGCAAGCCCAACTGCAAAGCATCAAGAGTTTGGCTAAGAGTAGGATTACTAAGAGAGAATGGAAGCATGCCAGTTGGAAGAATTATGGATAGACAAAGAAAAAGACTATAGTAAGAGAGATAAGATACAAATATGATAAAAGCCAAGCAACAGGTCAGGTTTGGGGGATTTTTCCTATGGTAATCAGAACGTGAAACTGCATCTTACATACCTAATATCTATTAGAGGGGGGAAAGGTAAAATGTTCACAATAGAATGCAAGGCACATAATTAAGTCCTGTAGTTTCTAAAAGAAAAACCTGACCCAGCAATAGTACAAGCCAAGTTTCAAAGTTCATTTTAATGAAGAGACTCAAGTGTCAAAAAAGAAGTGTTTTGAAGGACATCCCAAGGAACTATTTAAAAAGGGTATTTCAATATTAGAGGCTCAACATCTCTGCCAGGTATGAACTGAATGTCACTGGGACTGAAGCACAGAGCACTGTCGTCCAATTAGATAATACTTTGTTTTCTTTTATCTCAAGACTTGTTAGCTTTCTATACCAAGTTGAATATATTTTTAAAAAAACTACCTAAACTGTTTTGAAATGCTTGGTTACACTCTTGCTTCCTAATATTTTGATTGTATACATAGAAAAGGCAAGAGTGCTCAAGTGTAGGATGGCGTGGCCTTCTCCAAAAAATAGTAAGAAGCTGAACTAAAAATATCAGCAACTCTAGGCCTACCAACCAATTGATTTCTCAGAGTTATGCAACTTTGAATGGGCAGCAGATTAGAGCAAAACAGGGCGGATTTGAAGCTGAAGCATGTTACATAATGCTTAACACAAGGAACATTTAGACTCTAGACCACACAAGAAATTGGACAGCACGAGTTGTAGAAAGATTTTATTAGCAGAGATCTAAATCAGAATCACTTAGCTTAAAGTGATGTACCACAAGAAGCCCCAACTACCCAGCAGTTTGTTAGGAAGCAGCCCTGGGCAGAGGGAGCAGGAAATTGTATGCATATCTGAATGTAATTATGTAAAGTTGGGGAAAAAAATATTTTTGCTACCTCTTGCCATCACCACACACACATGCATGTGCTCACACATTTCCTTAAATATTTTTAATACTCCTGGTGGAATGTCTAGCACATTTGATATTTACAATTAAAATAGCAACCAGACAAATTCATATGAATCTTTACAGAGAACATTAAGCCTAACCTGATGCTTACAACAATTAATTTTATACATCGTTATTTAAATGAAAAGAGAAGTTAAAAATCAAATGATTTAAAAATATTATATAAAAATGGGTCCACCCTGATATGTCTTGTAGCTTTAGGCCACCCTCTCAAGTCACAGACTTGAGTAAGTGGGCGAGCAACAGGGCTTTACATTTTCAGATGCCAAATTCCAATTTCCTTGATCAATGAGAAACTTTACAATAGGTACGGTAGTTATCAATTTTCTGCCTGCAGTAATGAGCTTTGGTATAAGAATAGAAATGCTAATGTACTCTCTATCCTTTAAAAAAAATCAATTTCCTCACACCTTCATTCTCCCCAAAGTTTTTCTTATATTCAATAGCCCCCTCACCGCCTGGAAAGACTGGTTCAGGCTAGTTAATACAATAATGCATAAAGATGTCTGAGTTTGTTGATCTCATCTGGTATCCATGGCAAGCTATTCTGAAAGGTCAAACTATCTGAAGGCCTTCACAGGAAGCTCTCAGGAGTCAAACATGGCAAACATGAGGAGGTCTGCACAAGTTTCTAAGCAATTATCTAGGCCTTTGATGTGGCTTAGCGAGAGCTACAAAAATAAAATAAAAAGCTGGTCCTTACCTTACCTCTCCAGCCTCAGAGCAAAAGGAGTCACTGTTGCCTCCCAAATGAGCAGCACAAGACAGGATGTTTTCTTTTAAGAAAACATTGCTTCCCTTCTTATTCGATCCAAAACAAATGTCTGAACTGGAAAAGTGACTATTGCATTTTAAGTACATTGTATTCTCATAGGAATGACTTCTTTAAAGAAAGATGATGCCTTTATCTTTATATAATGCACAAATTAAACTTTGAAGGTGAAGCCAGACAACTTGCATATAACATTAATGAATAATCAGTGAGCCTACATCTTCTTGGGGGAAGGCAGAAAGAAATTTACTTTATGTTAAGTTGCAACCCATACATTTGTGAAAGTATCAGAAAATTCCAGCTGCTACTTTATTCACAACCAGCATTGTCATGTTTTTACTTTTTAAAAAGCCTTCCGATATCTGAAGAAGTCTATGGAAAAGAAATTTGCAGCAACTTAATAGTAAAGAAATTTTCAAAATCTTCAGCAATGAAAGATTTCTGACAAGGAACACCTTGCAATACTTTTTCTTTACAGATATTTTTCTCTGAGATCCATACTTAATTTTAGCATCATAATATGCCTATGAATTCAGGAGTATTTTAAACAAGGATTTCCACCCCACCCCCCAAAAAAACCCCCCAACATCCCAGGAATTTTGGGGTAAATGCATTTCAGAACTACTCCAACAGAAATTGAGGCAGCATTTTAAAAAGTAGCCTTTAAGGTGTTTAAGGTTTACAGCAATGTTAAACGAGGCAAGCAATCTCTATTTAGGGTAACATTTTCCATTCATCCAACAGGACTAACTTCTTGGGTAGGCCAAGCATGGCTGACTATCACCGAAAACACAAAAAGATTTTTTTTGACACAAAACCTGGCTAGCTTATAGCCAAACCCTAAAGCCCAAAGTTACATCACATAGGTAATTATTAATAACTTAATAATAAAATCCATCATTATAACCTGCTAGTAAAGAATATAATTAGAGGAGGAAACAACTTTGGGTTTTGGCTTCATAATGCCCTGCACAAATTAAACAGTGTCAGTATGCTACAATGCACAAAAGGAAGGAAACGCTCTGTATGATCCTTAGCAGACATGCCATCAAACTCTGTGGGATGTGCATAACAGGTGGTTCTCTTTCCATTACAGTACAAGTGCATGTGCATTAACCCATAAACTGCTAGCTTCAAATCAAGCAGACTAATTTATTTGTTTCCTAACATGATAAATAAGGCACTGTACTTTGAACTGAAACCGCCATGCTTCCAGTTCAATTCCAGGAACTTTCAACTTTTCTTTCTCCATGATATAGAAAAATGGTGTTCCTCTCCGGATGCAACACAAATCGAAGGCTCCTTAAAAAGCAAGAGGGAGATGGCCTTTAGCCAGAACCAAGCGCCCCTCCCTCCTTCCCTGTTCAGCAGTGGAACTACCGAAAGAAAGAGGAAGAGTTTCTATGACACACTTCCTACCCAAGACGTTTCTACTTTGCATCCAGCCGCCTGCGCTTGCTGGGAGAAGATTCTTTCTTTGCCCTCAGCTTCCTCTTGCTCCGAGTTTTGTTCTCCTGAATTCGTTTCACTGATCTGGTGAGAGCTTTCTCACTGCTTGCCTTTTTAAGAGACTGACTGGGGGGATCTCGCACCATTTTCTCCTTTAGAGCCTTCATAAGCCCTTGCTGCTTAGAAAGCAGGCTGGCCTTTTGACTGGTACTGGCTTTCCCTAGGTGGGTAGGAGCCTTTTTTTTCCCAGGTCGTGAGTCAATAAGTTTCTTTGACTTCTCATTCTGAGAGGTATGCTTATTATTTCTTCCTGCCGCTGTCTGCTTTCTAGTAGCTGGAGCTCCCACTTGCTTCATTTTACTGACTTTCTTGAGAGAGCTTCTTTCCTTGCTTGAAGGACTTAACTGCCGCATGGCCAGTGTTCTGATATTCTCATTCGGTGTCTTTTTTTTGCTTTGCTGAAGGCTGCCTTTAGCGGAGGTGTCCTCCTGTAACTTTCCTTTCCCTTTTCTCCCCTTTCCTCCTTTTTCAATGGGAGTTGATTTAGTAGGAAGTTGGATGGCTTTCACTTGCTGGGCCAACTTGGGGGACATCAAGGGTTTAATGCACATGCTCTTGTTGCTTGAACTGCTTTCGGCCAAGAGCTGCTTGGACACACAGTCATGCCTCTCCTGTTTGACCACTCTATGGAATCCATGAAGTTTGCCTCTCAAGTTGGAATATTTCCTCAGGATCCGGGAGCTTGTCTGCACTGGCATGCTAGGGGAAGGCTGGATGCTCTTGGGTCCAATACATTGTGCCAAGCTGACTTCAGAGGGAGATGTCTGCTTTGGATCGACAATCTGCTCTGATTCAGTCTGGTCACCATTCTCTCGAAGTCTGGTCCACAGCTTTTGGATCTTTATAGTATTTTTTGCTGGGGTCATAGCAGCAAACTTCTTTAAGTGTTTCTTTAGACGCTCTGCTTGGAGAGAACTGGGATAGATGCCAGAAGAACAACCCTTCTGGAGTGGAAGCTTCATGAGTGGAATGTCTCCTGGAATACGTGTGTTCAGCTTCTTCACAATGACCAGAGATTTGGTTTCAGTTGTCTCCATAAACCATTTGCAGATATTGGATATATCAAAACCCTTCATGAAAAGCATCTGAACAGGGGATAGTTTCTGGACTTCAGTGGATCCTTTAAATTTTCGAGTCCTCTTTTTGCTTTTCCAAATCTCTTTCAACTTGTCAGATTTATTCTTGACCTTTGGAGCTGGCTGAGCCTCCTTTTCCAGCTGAATCCAGCCTTTCTGGATCTTCATATACTGGGTATTAAAGTTAGTGATGAGTTCTTGGTTGTCTTCCTCAGCACACCATTCCACAAATCTTGGTTTGTCAGAAAGTACTTTCATGCTGTTAAAACCAATAGAGCTTTCATTTCTTGCATTTGGTTCATCTGTGACAACAGGATCTGCTGATGTGGTCATGATGTCAGAGTTTGCTTCTACAATTGCTTTTTCTGATGTATTTCTTGTGGCAGTGACTACATGAGCTGTAGTAGGGGTGTGCCTCAAGTTATAGAACTGTAGGGCTGGTTTCTTGCATTTCATTGCCTTCTCTGGCTGTGCATGCTTGCTACCAGGACATATCAAGCGACTTGTTTCATGCTGGTTGGACAATACTTCAATAATATTCATAGGGCTGTCAGAATTCTCTAAACTTTCTGGTTTTAAATCTACTTGCTTTTCAATTTTATCAGACATCTCTGTTGGAACATGAACACTTCTTTTGTCAGAATTGGCTTCTAAGCAAATTTCAAGCATTACTGCTGGCTTATCTTTGTTATCTTCTCCATTCTGGCTTCCCTCTATTGCAGATTCCTTTGCCATCAGTTTCTTAAAGGTCTGCCTTATTGTGATGTCATTTTCGTCATCTGCCTGCTGTTCAGTAGATTTGCTACTATCATTTAGTAGTGTTTGATGGTGTCTGTCATTAGGCAAACACACAGATGTTGCCCCATCAAGATGTACCTCTCTCTTAAAACGCTTAGCACCAGGACTTTTAGAAAGCTTTATCTGTAGCTGAGGACGCTGAAGAGAATTGGAAGAACAGGGTTGTTCAGAACTGTCTTCGGTAGGTGCCAGAGACTGCTGGCTTCGAAGACAGCGATCCGAAACAATGTGGGGTTTTTTCTCCCGCCTTCGTTTTTTCTCTATGTTTGTTTTGGAAGAAGTCTCTTTCTTGTCCTTTTCTGATGTTTTGGGCTCTACTGGAGTTTCACTATTAATCTCCATTTCCTCATCAGACTTGGTGGTCTCACTGATGTTTACTGTATCATTTATATTTTTATCTTCACTGCCAGCCACAAGGGGCAGCATATTTTTACATTCAACAGAGAGTCCTTCTTTCAAATTCTGGGAATTTTCAATAGTGGTTTCGTGTGTGTTAGTACAATCCAAACTGAGAGGCAGTTTTGCTGCTTCTAAATTGGAAAGCAGCTGGGGAAGCTCCACATTCATTTTGATAGTTGCTACCACTGAAGATTCTTCAGAAAGAGTCTCTGAAGGTTCTGGGTCAATATGAGTAGGAAGTTCAGGCACCTCACCGGTAGGATGAATTACAGGAGAGATGCTCCTTGGGCTGGCAACAAGCTGCACAGGTGATTCACTCTTGGGAATATAGGGAATCTCTGAAGGAAAAGTCATACAAAGGTCCAGAACATCAAGAGCGGGTGGTACTACTGAGGTTTCTGCCAAGTCTATAGGGGAAAGTAGTGGGGGTTCTATAGATGGTGATACATCTATAACAGAAGCAGGCTTATCTAATGGAGGCAACAAGTCCATGCTATTGGCTGATACTTCAGGCATCAGCAGATCCATGCTAACATGGGGTTCTGGCTCTATCAAAATAGGAGGTTCTGGGACATTTCCCAAGATCAGAGAAGCTGTTTTATCATTAGCAGCTTCTGAGACAGGATGTACAACAGAGTCTGCTATACTGTCACTATTTTCTTTAGATCTATTACAGTTATTCGAATCAGAGCCAGAGCTATGTGCCTCCAGGATGTCAGTACTGTCTTGCAAGTCTCCTTCATCCTCTCTAGGGAAAGAGACAGTCATGGTCTGCAGTGAAGACACAAACAAGCTGTCTTTATCTGAATGAAAAACAGGGCAGGGAATTAGAGAAACAGGTATGGTAGCTTGTTCAGCAAGACTAGCTTCTCTCTGCTTCAGGACACTGACCTCAGAAGAGATACTTTCATAAGAGCATTGCTCAGTTCTTATTTCATTGAAGGAATCTTCTTGAGTAGGGGCCGCTGTGGAAGATCTTTGATCATCATTGCTACCCACAGGTTCAGCTGCAGCCAAATAGCTGCCACTTGGAAGAGAAATGCCCTGGATAGGACTTGTTAGCACCTCAGGCCTTATCGCCAGAATGTTCCCATTCTCCTGTGAATGCGGAGTCTTGGCCAAGGTGCGAATAGTAGGAAGCTCACAACATTCGCCATTGTAGTAATATCCACGAGTGCTCTTCCTTGCTGTCTTCCTTGCTGATACTGTCTTTTTGCTCTCATAGTGACATTCTGTAATTGGTTGGCTAATATAGACAACATCATATTGATTATCATAGTCATTTATTCTTAGTCCTGAAGACTTCTTGCTTTTACGTGTACTTTTAGTAGAAGCTGAAATACTCTTGACTCGGGAGTGCCCATTGGTAGTTTTGTGGTGCACTGCTGGCATGGAATTAATAGGCAGCCAAATGTCTTTGGCATTCTCCATGTGAGTCTTGTCACCAGGATGCACGTGGCAGACTCCCTTGCTTTTCCCTGAAGCCAAATAGTGATTCTCTACCTTTGATCTTGTTTCTTGGTCATTGATTTCCGTATCCTGGTGCATAGAGGCTTTGGAGCTGCACTGTAAGGCATTCTCTTTGTCTGCTCTCCGTGGAGAGCTAGTGGTGAAAGCCGTCTCTCGAGTTTCCTCTGGGAAAGCTTTGAAAGGGTTCTTCAAAGAACCTACCCTATTCTCTAAATTTTCCTCATTAATGTTTACATTTGTTGCTTTCACAGCTACATAGCCTCCCAGTAAACCTCTACTTTGCACCTGATCTTTGTCATCTTCACCTTTTCTAGCCCCTGTGTCTTGCTCAGTAGCGGAGGTCTGCCCTTCCAGATTTTTAATAGTGTGATGGGTATTGGAGGCAGTGAGGTACCCTTGAGTGGGACTATCTCTGGGACTTATAGAAGTTGTTCTAATAATTGGAAGCTCAGGGAAATCTCTTCTGACAGAACTGCAATTTTCTCTTCTATCTGTAGATTTCAGTTCTACAGCATGTTTCAGCGCCTGGCATAGTATTCGCAAAGAACCACAGGCCTCTGATTGTTCTGCATCCAGCAATAGAGGGAGTTTTGACTCAGAGCAAGATGTTTCATGCTCCTGGTTCTCAATATGACATTGGCTGCACCCTGAACTACAAGTAGACACATCTATGTTTTCAGGTCCAGATAACTGCTGGCCTTCAAAGCCTGTTTGTACTTCAGTGCAGATGTCATTCAGGACACGAACGAAGTGTTTCTGATGGTACTTGCAGAGTCTGACCATAATTTTTTCCAATGGAGATTTCGGCTGGCCAAGAGTATCTATTGCTACTGCCTCTGCTGTCTCCTCACTAAAGAAAGGGGGGGGGGGGGAGAGAGAGAGAGAGAGAGAGAGAGGGAGAGAGAGAGAGAGAAATAGTCAGTATAGTACAAAATTCAGGAACAAAATTCACAGCAAAATTGTCACAATTCTCTTCACAACTGAATTCTTTGGAAAAACCGGATCTTTATATTCTACTGTAATTGAGCAAGTAATAACACAAAATCCCAAACAATATTAACATTATGCCTGAATTTCTTTTCTGGTTTCTATCTATTTAGGTATAACTCAAGCATTACTACTACCTGAATATGACTCTATGTACAATATAATCCTTAAGAGGAGTGAATCTAATGAGGTGGGAAAAACAACCTGAGCAAATTAGTATGCAATGACAAGCTATACAAACAGACCCAGTGTGGTATAAAAGTTTGGACTGGGAAGATCCAGGATCAAATACACCCACAGATGTCTACTAGAAAGCTTTTGATCAGCAATTGCTCTTCAGTCTCTTTCAGGCCAACCTATTTCAGAGTGATTTCTATGAATAAAAATTGAAGGAAGGAGCACAACTTGATAGGGGAAACCTTCACCTGTTTTTAATGTTATGCATAGTACCTTGAACTCTTGAAAGAAAGGTGTGGTAGAAATCTAATTAGAAAAACTTAATAATTTATAAACAGGCTTGGATAATATTTACAAAGTATATAACACCAGGTAAGCTATTTTCATTACTGTGGGTTCTGAACAAACAGACAGTATAGCACAATGCATCATTCTAAACATGTGGTTAACAATTTCTTCAAAATATGCTGTAAGATTTAACTGCATCAAAGATTAAAACCTTAAGAAAATATGAATTCCTTCATGTGTTCAAAGTCTGCAGCAGACTTCCACTAAAATCTTACCGGTACCATTTTTTAAAAAAAAGAGTTAGCATGGAGGCATATTTCTAGGTTTATAGTTGGGAGGGAGAATGGCTTATGGATGTTACAACTTAATGAATTCAGAAGAGCACAAATTTCTAGCCAGAATATTGGACCAAGTCTCCTCTCCCAAAGTAAGTGGTGAGGTTTTTCACTTATATAATTCAGTGGCCAAACAGCTTGGGGTGGGGGGGTGGGGGGAGTACATCAGCCTAAAGAAGGCAGCAGTCATAACTACAGTACTTACAACAACTGAATAATAAAATAGCTTTTAGTCCTTGGAAGATTCATGGAAAATGCAATTTCACCTTTCATTTATTTCTTAAAGACATTTACAAAACATTTCCTTTTCTAAAGAAAGGAAAGGAGTCCTGTGGATTTTATTCCACTAGTCATTGCCAACTATAGGGGATGACGCTCATCTCCATTTCAAGGCGACTGAGCCAGCGCTGTCTGAAAATGTGGTATGTGGCCAGAATGACATCATGCTGTTTTCTCCCCACTGAGGTGGTACTTATTTATCTACCTGCATTTGCATACTTTCGCATTGTTGCGGGGGCCAGGAGCAAGGGAAGATGGGCACTCACCCTGTTGTGTGATGGTCGGATCCCGAACCTGGGCTGTTGGCTTTCCAGCCGACAAGCCCAGCATCTTAACTACTGAGCTACTGTTCATTTTCTAAGAGAGTATTTACTGATCCCATATAAAAAACATTTCATATTCAGATTATTCAGGTTTCATTCTTACAATTAGTAGAATAGGTGGTACAGTAAGCGTATTTCTGGGTTATACCACTTCTTATTGCACGTAAGGGCAGAAATTAATGTAGTGTTCAACATTACAAAACTATAAACTGCCTATACATAATTAAATACTACAGAGTTCTTTCTAACTTACAAATACCCTATGTTGCTTTTGCATAATGGTCAATCACACTGAATGAGCCTCCAGCAGAGGAGGCATAGAAGAAGGCACAGAAGAGGCATAGTTCACAGACAGGATTATCATTTGAGAGAATTAGATCTCATGATTATCTGGATACCGAACATGGTAGTTTTATTAACATTTTAATATTTATTATTCAGTCCACAGAACTTTCTTCTAGCTTGTCACTGTATAGCAGTGTTGCCGAAATGGGAGAGTGTGCACAAGGGGGGGGGAGGGCGGAAGAGCAGTTCCCTGGTGCGCATGTGTAGGAGTGCCGGAAACCGGAAGAGCAACTCCCTGGCGTGCAGGCGCATGCCAAGAGGCTGAGCTTCTGGTTTCCACCGCACATGCGTGCACGAAGACCAACTGGCCAGCACGTATGTGCAATGGGCAATGGCTGGCATGCCCAGAAAGATGGCTCTGTGTGCCACTTCCGGCATGTGTGCCATAGGTTCGCCATCATGGCTGTAGAGAGACATAGAAATTATATTGGAGAAACTATATAGAGTCTGTTTCTTTATATGCACATCTCAAAGTGACATTTATAAATAATTTTGATTCAGCATAGTATTTGGAATTTCAGGTAAGCATAATTATTTAGTCTAATATTTATTCAAATTTACATATAGTATGTTGCTCTAGAAAGCAAAAGGACAAATGAAATGTAACATTTTTAATGTTAAACAATTATTTAGAAACTGAAGAAAGGTACAATGTAAAATTGAGTAAAGTGTTGTTTCATCAGTAGAAGACAGAATAATAAATAGGCCTGTGTAATGTTTTGGACTTAAAGGTAAATGAATGTTCCAGAGCAGATGGAGATATTTGTATATTTGAGATGCACGGTTTTGTTTCAGAAAGTTGCAGGCAGGTGCTATAACAGCTTCCCTACATACCCTAAAACATATTTTGCTTTTGGATATAAAGTCCTATTAAATCTCTGAGTGTTTTGCAATAAATCAAATCAATGAATCAATAGTTGTTTAACAGCAGAAATACAATTATGTATTCTGCTTAAATGAAGAAATTTGAATAAACAGTATTGGATTTTCTTTTGTAGAAACATGAATTCCATTAAGTTCAAGTACTGATACACATTTTAATTCTACCATTTGTGGTGGTGAATCTAATAAAAAAAAATCTAATTGGAGGTACAAGCCTTGTATTTGTTGGCTTGTAACAGAAACTACATTTACTAAGTTTTCCATTTGGCGATTTAACTGTCCAGCTCACAGGTAATATAATAAGTAATAAATTTAATACAGTAAATGTATGACATAATGTGATATATTTAATAAGCTAAAAGAACGGGAGGAAGAAAAAAAAGCAGCCTAATTAGAACCTTGTAGTGCCCTAAAATAATTTAGTGTTCTTAAACATAGAATAACTAATGAAAATTAAGATAAGATTAACCATAAAACCTGCTGGTATACAACCTGATGAAGTAGATGAGTGCAGTAAAAAATGGAATGTGTGCCCTATATATACACAGATACAAAGAAACTATTATTGTGAAGCCTTAGTGTGCTCAAAGAATCAAAGGTCAAAGAATAAGATCAGCACAAAATTCCATTGTCATTTTAATTTGAGTGTGTGTGTATTCTTGAGAATTAATTTTCATTAGCACGCACCATTCCCAACTTGTAGCTTTCTCGTTTTACAAACTCTGATTACAATTCTTAAAAATAAAGAAATTATGACTAGCTAGAAGTTTATTTACTTTGTTTATTTGTTCTTTATTTTTTGTTATTTTCATTTGCAACATTTTATGTATAAGTCTTATCAATAAATTATGACTACAATACTTAGAATCACATGTATGGTATAGTTTTATATTTCTATTGAGTGAATGTAATCAATAATACCTCATGAATTCAAAACTCTGAAAAACCATGGGGGGAAATCCTAGGGCAGAATTTAAATAGTGTAAATATAATTTCATTTAGTTGAATGGTTCAATCACAAGCACACTGGGGAATGCTAGACTCTTATCTTGAACTTTAATTTTAAGTAAGTTTATTCTAAGGTTAACTTCATGGACCAATTTCAGTGGAATTACTGGTAACCTCATGTTTTTGGCAACTGATAGTGCTTCTTTAGGTAACAAAAAGCTTGAAAGCTCCATGACAGAACAGAAGTGGCTCAGGAGTCCAAGCTACTTTTTTATTGTTTCATAAATGTAAACCTGCCGTATAATTTGTAGCCTTAATTTCTACCAATCCCTTTAAGAAAAAATAAAACATATGTTACTATAACAAAAATACTATCTCAGTATTTTCACAAAATACTATCTCACTTTTTCACAAAAAAGTCTTTTTTTCAGATTGAAGCTGCAAAGGTATTCCAAGGATTCAGTAAAATATAATCTTGATTTGACATGCTCCAGCACATTTGAAGATACAGACTTCCATTGTTTTAATTTTGAAGAAAAAAATAATAAGGAATAGACATCCAGGACAAGGAGGCTATGCATCAAGTACTCAGAATGGAATTAAAGTATATGAATGGGATATGGCTTATTGTGAGGAGTCATTTGGATTTGTTCAAAATATTCTTTTATTTTCACATCACTTTTGTGAAGTTAAGGAAATGGAAGTCAAGTCAGAAGCAGCTACTTTTTGGGTGGTGCCCTACACCTCTAGAGTAAAATTAAATTAAAATTAAACTGTACTCTCTCACTTCTAATATTCTGGAAACTCTTCCAAAAAGTGTTCCATGAATAGTTAGTCACCTTGAATTTATTTATTAAATTTATGTTATTTTATTTTATTATTTGAGACAGCTCGTTATAGTAAGTAAGGTACCAGGATAGTAACTGCAAGATCATGAATTCTAGTTCTGCTTTAGGCCCAAAGCCAACTTCATGACCTTGGGCCAGCCACTCTCTATCAGTGCTAGGAAGCAAACAATGGGCAAACCACTTCAGAAATCTTACCAAGGGATTTGCCCAGGTAGTTGCCAGGAGCCAACTCTGACTCAAAGGCATCCCCCTCCCCGCTCCCCCAAGTTAGCATTTAGTTTTGTAAGATTTTGTTTCATTAGTATTAATCAATTTAATATTCATGTAATTTTAATTATTAATTGTTTTTAATTTATTTATAGTTACTGTGTATGTTTTACTGTTATAGATGCTTTTTTTTTTTTTACTGTTTTGAAAAGCCACCATGAGTCTGTATTGATTTGGCGGTATACATGGCGAATAAATAAATAAATAAATAAATAAATAAATAAATAAATAAATAAATAAATAAATAAATAATCTATTTTTGTCGACGAGCATGATAGAATATCAAGAGCGAAGCTATGATTTCTACAAACAGAACTGTTGCCATGCAACAGTCATAGTGCTACAATTAATGCACTTCAGAATTTGCTGTACTGTGAAACTGTCTACATAGTAGGATGTTGAAACATGGGTGGAAAAACAGAGCTGCCACTGATTGATTTTATGTTTTCAATTAGAATGTGAGTACAAATATCTACACTTTATTTTTTTCCCTGATTCCAATCTGAAAGATGCACACAGATGATAATTAAGAGCACTACAAAAAATATCTATACTCTGGCAAACTGTTTTAGGATGGAAACCAAAGATATAGCTGAAGTTAGAAATAATAGCAAGTTTCACTTTGGATGTTTTGAAGGGTTTATTTATTGCAGGGGTCCCCAAACTTGGCAGCTTTAAGACTTGTGGATAGCTGGGAGAATTCTGGGAACTGAAGTCCACAAGTCTTAAAACTGCTAAGTTTGAAGACCTCTGATTTATTGTAATAGAATTTTTAAGGTTAAATAAAGTCAATTTAGCTCATGGTTACAGAATTACCAAAAACCTTTTCAATTGGTATGCACTTCTTTTTTGTCTTGCTTAATAAAACCTAGCAGTATGATTCTATACCAGTTATAGGTAGAGAAAGGAGATAAGTAAATGTTCCTTACCCAGAATAGCAGAACTGCTGTATATCCACACACACAAAAGCCCACTTTATCACCCAATTGAACCAAAGTTTTTCACTATTCAATATATCTAACCTTTCCATCTTAGTTTATTTCACTGGAAAATCAGTTTCAGATTACAAATTTACAGATATGTATGAAGCAGCAGAAGAACAAAAGTTCAAGGCTAAGTGTTTCTGTTCCTTTCAGATCGTTTTAAGCATCACAATTATAGCTCTATAAAAATGAGATAGAGCTATAAGCTTGTATCTCCCACCCTGAGATTTTTATATACCATCTCAGATTTATTTCTTTCCCTTTTGCCTTATGCTTATCAGAAGTCTGACTGATTATTTATTTATTTATTTATTTTATTGCATTTCTATGCCGCCCCCTCTCCCGAAGGACTCGGGGCGGCTCACAGATTAAAAGCACAATAAATAACTAAAA
>JANHFM010004929.1:153400-163991 GCA_032468115.1 Grayia smithii | reverse complement strand
AAGGTGGTCCTGCAAGTACCCTGGGCCGATGCCATGAAGGGCTTTATAGGTGAGTACCAGCACCTTGAAGCGGATCCAGAGGACAACCGGTAACCAATGCAGCTCACGCAGGAGAGGTGTCACATGGGAGTATCGGGAAACTCCCGTAATCACCCGCGCGGCTGCATTCTGGACCAGCTGTAGCCTCCAAATGCACCCCAAGGGCAGCCCCATGTAGAGGGCATTGCAATAGTCCAGACATGAGGTGACCAAGGCATGAGTCCTGTGCGAAGGGCATCCCGATCTAGGAAAGTTAGTTTTACTGGGGTGAATGTTTCTTTAAGACCAAATAAACCACTGGAATTAAATGTTTGAACCTTCTCAGATTTTAATATACCTATTTCTTCCACTTTAAAAAAAAAAAGTGTTTAAAACTTTCCGGCTATCAAGGAAACAAACAAAAATCTGCTACTATCGTAATGTAAATAAAACAGTTGTGTGAAAGCCGTAATGTTTCCCAAACAAGCTTTGTAAAGGGAAACTTGAATTCATTTCTGGAACCGTTGTAACTTTGAACGGTCACTAAATGAACTGCTGTAAGTTGAGGACTAACTGTAATATCCATGTGACTTTACCCACATCCCTTTTTTTATATACTTTACAGCAGGGGGGGTCCAGTCATGACCATTTTAAGACTTGTGGACTTCATTTCCCAGAATTCCCAAAGCTGGCTAGGGAATGCTGGGAGTTGAAGTCCACAAATCTTAAAGTTGCCAAGGTCGGACATCCCTGCTGTAAAATAAAGAATGTGGCTTCAGTCACATGGATACCCTTTCTTTATAGATTTGTGTTAAAAACGGGTCTGTCGGGGTTCCGACAGACGCCCGAATTAAATCATGAGCCAAGCTTCAAAAGAAATCCAGTTATTTATTAGGAGCTTCATGTCGGCAGGTTCCCAAGTGCAGCCAGCTCTGACCCTACGTAATTTACGCTCCAACTATGACCCTCTTTCCCCCAAGGCATATCATCAATCGGGAGCAATTTCGAGGGTTGTAGACGTCACTCCCCTTTGGCTGCTGTAAGTGTCCCTGGGATACAGCCTTGAGGGAGATAAGCATGGAATGTGCATCTCTTTTTGGCTGTTGTGCAGTTTCACCAGCTTCCCATCTCCTCACCCCCGGCCTATGGCAACTTGAGAGCAGGCCAGGGATGCTTTGCGAATTGACAGGGTCAGGATTTGACAACATAGTAGCTATCATTTTTACTTTTTTGACCCTAAGTCTGAAGCCCTATTTTAGAATCCTTTCTGAAGCCTGCACAATCTTTAAACACACCACACACGTACCCAAAACTACCTGCGTGCCATCTTAATGCGCTGCTATTTATTTCAGCAAGCTCCACTATCGGAACAATGCTCGCTACTGACAAGGATTTGCCTCCCACCAAAATTTCTTACTCCATTTTGTCTGGGGAGAGTGGCGGGGGTGTCACGGACTTATTTGTAATAGATCCCCAGCGTGGCATTTTGAAGAACACAAAGCAATTAGACTATGAATCACAGCGAGTACATACACTTGAACTGCAAGCTTCTGACAACGATGGCAGGATTGGAAATTCCTCTGTGAGTAAACTAGCCAGTTTAAAACAGGGTTTATCGTTCCTTGCGATCTACTTTTCTTGCCTCTTTATGGTAAACACAGTAAGACTTGCCGGAAGTGACATTTGTAGAAGCAAAATGTGCACTGGGGTGGGACAATGAGGTGGGGGTGGAGTTAAACAAGTCATAAGCCTAGAGTTCTTTTGTAGCCACAAAAGTCAGGATCATACATTAAGTTGCAGTTAAAAAGACTTATTGATTCAGCCTGGTCACAAGAATCTAGTCAATTAATATTCAATAATAAATTAGTGCCAATTAGGCACTAATTGATAAGGATCAAGAGAATTCAAAAGGGATTGGATTCAGACCGTTTGTGACAACATAACAACTCTGGGCTGATGACTCATTTAACTCCACCTCCCAGCTCTGCCTGCTTTCCTGCTGCAGTTCATTTGGGTTAGTTTTTATGTTATTTTATGTTTAAATAACAAAACAATTATTTAAAAAAGAGAATATATTACTAGAATATATAATACTGTGTTGTACGGAAAGCTGGATGGAAGTGGATGTGATCTCTCCCACCATCAAAGACATTAAGACATTATGTTGCTTGAGGTGAAGGATAAGGTGTTGCTGCTTCTCCTTGAACTATTTCCTCAAGCTGATAAATTACAATAGGTTTTACTCCAAGTTGTTAGTCCTCTAACAGCTCACTGTGACTTCTTGTTCCTTAGTATCTGCTGCTCAGACCACATGCTCTGTTGCATCTACCACAAGAGCTGGCCCTTAACCTGTAGACTAGAAAACTTTCTTCTAGACCAGGAACCCCCAAACTTTTGAGCACCAGGGCAGTAGGGGGTTGCTCCCGATTCGCGAACCGGATAGCGGTGACAGTGTGACATCACCAAACCGGTTCTCTGCGGCCGGGAGCTGGGCCCGCCCACGCGCCCGTACTTATGTTTCTCTGTGCATGCGCAGAGTGCTTGTTTCGAGGTTTTTTCCAAGGAGAATAGTTAGTGCGCATGTGCAGAGTGCGCATTCATACACAAAGCGCATGCATGAAGAGAACCGGTAGTAAAGGTAAGTAGAACCCACCCCTGCACCAAGGCCCGGTTTGGTGGAGAGAGTTTTTTCCGCGGATCAGAGTCGGTGTAGTTTTGCATGCTACTTCCATCCCACGGATGTGGCTTCGATTATTTGCACGGCCATGTTTCTGGCATGCCGTGGCTCGGAGCCAATCCATGGACTGGGGGTTGGGGACCCCTATTCTAGAGTCTTCATATTTTTTTAGCAACAGCAATAACAATAGCACAGACTTACCATACTTTTCTGAGTATAAGATGCACTTCCCTCCCTCTAAAAGAGGGTGGAAATGTTGGTGTGTCTTGTACACCGAATACAGCCATTGTTGGCTTTCTGAAACCCTGCCCTGTGCATCCCATTTTCGCCAAAAACAGGCCCGTTTTTTTGCAAAAACGGGGTCTGCAGAGGATTTGGGAGGCCTACAGAGTGCTCCTGGGGGCTGGGAAAGGCAAAAATGCGATCCGTGGGGGCAGTGGTGAAATCTAAAAAATTTTACTACCGGTTCTGTGGACGTGGCTTGGTGGGTGTGGTGTGGCTCGGTGGACATGGCAGGGGAAGGATACTGTAAAATCCTCATTCCCATCTCACTCCAGGGGAAGGATATTGTAAAATCTCCATTCCCACCCCACTCTGGGGCCAGCCAGAGGTGGCATTTGCCGGTTCTCCAAACTACTCAAAATTTCCACTACCGGTTTTCCAGAACCTTTCAGAACCTGTTGGATTTCACCCCTGCGTGGGGGGTTTGAGAGGCCAAAAACAGGCCTGTTTTTCACAAAAATGGGACACGCAGAGGGTTTGGGAGGCCTGCAGAGTGCTCCTCATGGCCGGGGAGGGCAAAAACATTTTTTTTCCTTGTTTATCTCTTCGAAATCTTGGTGCATCTTATACTCTGGTGCATCTTATAGTCTGAAAAATACGGTATATACCGCTTCATAGTGCTTTACAGCCCTCTCTAAGCAGTTTACAGAATCAGCATACAGCCCCCAACAATCTGGCTTCTCATTTTACCAACCTTGGAACGATGAAAGACTGAGTCAACCTTGAGCCGGTCAGGATCGAACTCCTGGCAGTCGGCAGAGTTTGCCTGCAATACTGCGCTCTAACTACTGCGCCACCACGGTTCCTTCTAATATTTCTTTAAATATTTCTTTAGGTAATAATAAACGTTCTTGAAGCAAACGATGAACCACCCATATGCCACCCTGATGGACAGTTGCTGGAAGTGCCAGTGGATCTAAGTTTGGGCATTATTAATAGTTTCAGTATTACCTGCATAGATCGGGATTCAAGTCCGAAGTCATTCCGATATACTATCACGTCAGGTATTTTATACTTCATCTTTGAACATCTTATGTCATTATGTCATTACTTGTTGGTAGAATATACATATCTATACAATCACCAGTTCTCCGTGAGCTGCACTGGCTTCCTATCAGTCTCCAGGTGCAATTCAAGGTGCTGGTTATTACCTATAAAGTCCTATATGGCTCAGGACCAGGTTACCTCCTCAATCATCTCCTACCCTGCATCTCCCTGCGACTGGTATGTTCCCACAGGGTCGGTCTCCTCCGGGTTCTGGCAGCCAAACAATGTCGGCTGGTGGGTCCGCGGGGAAGGGCCTTCTCTGTGGCGGCTCCGGCTCTCTGGAACCAACTACCTCCCGAGATCCGGACTGCCTCCATCCTACTGGCCTTCCGTAAAGCGGTTAAAACTTGGCTTTTCCGGCAGGCATGAGGCCGTTGATCTCGCTATTATGATTTAGCAAGATCCTGCCCCAGACGCAATAGGAATGTTTTTTATGATTCATTGTTTTAAACTTACTTTTTTATGATTTTTATTTGTCCAATGTTTTAATGTGATACTTTTACTGTGAGCTGCCCGGAGTCCCTTGGGAGATGGGTGGCATAAAAATTTAAATAAATAAATAAATAAATAAATAAATAAATAAATAAATTAGAAGAAATGTTAGTTTAATTCTCTAAAAATCCTATTGGATTCCTTATCTGACAGGGATGTTATTTAGCTTGTTCAGCCCTTTCAACATTCCTGTGAACCAATTGTAGGGCATTTGGAAGGTAGCAATTCTGATAGCAATCCAGCATCCAAGGAAATGGCATGGAAAGAAAAAAAGAGTGCAGATTATGTACTTTTGTAAGTGGCATGTGCTTAATTAGAGTAAAAAGAAAGCAAGACCATCCCACTGGCAAGAGACGCCCTAAAATGCAAGGTCCAGGCCATCCTCCTGCTGTACAGTTTGACCCATTCCTTTCTTGAACAGGAACTGCTTGTTGACTAATGTAAACTATATATGTTTTATGGGATACCCGTAATGGGTTTCATTTTGCCAATGTTCTTGAGCATACTCATTTACCATTAAAAAGCTAGGAAAAAAAATCATTTTTGTGATTTTCTATTGCTAAAGCATTTTGTATGAGAATAATAGTCCCTGGCTGCCTATGAACATGAACCCAGACCCACTTGTTTTAACAAAATAATCTATATTTTTCATAAAATAAATGAGAATTGAACATTGTGTTAAAAACTCTATATCAGAAATAAATAAAGCTAGAATAAAAAAGTGATATATACGTGAGAACTGTGCAAGCTGCCAAAATGAGACAAGTATGATTATAGAAATAATATGAAATTATTGGGTGAATAGAGTGAATCACCCTGTGAGAAGAACAGAATAAAAAAGTTGTTTTAGAAAGAGGAGGAATTTTAATTTTTAAATGTACTAGATTATACTTTATTCTTGTCTTGCATATAAACACAAGATTGTTGCAAATATAATTCTAATACTGAGCACAATGATTAGCAAATATTCCACTTGATTTCAGAGGTATATTTCTGATACAATGAAATAGATATAAATTCATCCATTATTTTCATGTAGTGAAACATACACTACGTATACTTCTGAGCATAATTGCATATCATAAGGTCTGAGATTTATCACATCTAGAGAGCCTGGAAAAGCTCAAAGTACTGCAGTATATACTAATATTTTACTGCACTGAAAGAATATTCAGAAGAAATACTGTAAATACAATCTTGTGCTGACATTCCTCTTCAAATATTATTTATAATCCAAATTCTTCTCTGAGGGAAGAATTACATTCAGTCAATCCATGTAAGACCCCCATTTCTAAGACTGATGTAAACATTTTGCTGCAAGAGCAAAATTTGCATTCATAGGCATCTGTTTGACTTTTCAAATACATTTGTGGCTTCAGCTCATTGAAGCACATCAATCTACTTCAATATTCCATTAGACAAATATATAATGAAAAGCATTACCATTATTATTTAAAAAGACACTTTAGAAAGCAGTGCTTTAAAACATTCAGGTTTTCACAACAAAATTTATTAGAAGAATAGTGGTTCTGAAAAGTCTAGCATCCAGTGAAAACTACCATACATATTACAGCTGGGAATGTGTTTCCAAAATGACATGGCCAAATACAAGAGGGTTGTTTAACCCTTATACATGCACAATAGAATCAGCATTTTGACATACAATGAAGAGAGAGAGAGAGAGAGAACCACATGAATTAAAATTTTATAAGTACTTATCACATATATTAAGACACAGCTTATTAAGTCCAGTCAAAAAATCAGAACTGCATTAAAAATTAAATGTAGTGCAATCAAACCAAAAACCGTAATTTGTGATCATAAGTGCTCTACTACATAAAATGTTGATCATAGCAAGGAACAAAAAGTTCAAATCACACAGTACAAAAAATCTGTAAATAAATACAAGCTACAGTACAAGAGAAATATTAACTTATACAATTCCGTCAAACTGTAAACAGTATATTGAAATGAGGTCCATAGATTAAAAAGGGGGTTCCTGCTTTATTTTTCCATGACACTTATACTTTTAGAGGTCTGTAAAAATGCCATTTTTCCATATTTTACATGCAGAGAACTTTCTAAAGTGTAAAAGCATCAAATAATAATACAGAAGCATCATTAGTGTATAGTTACAGTGAAACTGATGCCGGTA
Source organism: Grayia smithii (assembly GCA_032468115.1). NCBI lineage: Eukaryota > Metazoa > Chordata > Lepidosauria > Squamata > Grayiidae > Grayia > Grayia smithii. Next base: position 157,320 of record JANHFM010004929.1, on the reverse strand, counting down.
CAAGCAGTTGTAATTATGCTAATATGTTACTCACACCAACTTTAATGTTCACCAATAGACCTATTATTAGTGCTGTGAAATGCCAATACATTCATGATCAATGCATGGCAACTAGAGGTGAAACACCTGAAAAGGGCTACAATTTGGAAATGATCATGTTTCCACAATATATGTGCTCCTGCTGATTATTTGAAAAATTTACACACTTGCCATATTACATCAACTTTGGCAGAAGGGTTACTAATAAACTCGAGCCTGTCTGACCCATTGGCTTCCATCACAGTGGCCAGTGCACAGAATTCCTAGAGACATTGCATAACTAGAATGTAGAGGTCAGACATCCAAGGGCCAGTGCTCAAGCTTAGAAGTACCTAAGATGAAGGAGAAACCACAGCTAGACTGAGAAGCTGCCCCTGTTCTATTTACAGAGGCAAGTAGGAATGTATTTGACATTAGCTGTGCTGGCTTGGTAGTGGCATTTTTAAATATTTAAGATTACATATATAATATATATGTATATACCATAATACACATACTATATATAGAAATTTCTTACAATACATAATTATCAGGAACCCCCCCCCTGCGATCTTGCTCAGTAGTAATAACTGAATATACAGAATGCCACTACGTGTCTGAGGCACTGCGTGCTGGAGAGTAATATGCAGCTTTAAAATCCGTTTGGCTGAGTTATACCTGGATACCTGAACTGAGTTTAAATTGACATTCATCAAGGATGTGCTATTAGCACATTAAAAAAAAAGCAAAAACAAAAAAAACCCACGAGTCACTGCTAGGTTTAAGAATAGTGTACAAGTACCTGAATTGAATGAGGGTAGTGTGTAAACTGTCCCTGAGGGTTTTCAAACAGTGTGTGTACAAGCTGGAATCCTAAGCACATTAGTTTAAAACTTACACTGTGGACTGATAAAATACCAACATTTGACGATTGAGTGGAGGTTAGAAAGTTATGAGCAAACACTCAAAACATATTTAGACATGTTTAAGCAGTAGTTAGCTACTGTAAACAAAAGTCCCATAGATCTCTACCCCAAATGGGACTCGAGAAGTTGCCATCTGTCAGGTTTTTTTCTTTGAGGCTAGGGCACATGATAGCCGCCACTGACCCTCTTTCCAACAACTAAATGTAGGATGCACCTAATTACAGACTAGCAATTCAAGGTTAGATTTTAATGTATTTTCTCTATAACGTATTATAAAATCCCTTAAGATCACTAATGCTGGTATGCTACTCTAGTTTGTATTTTAAAATTCTCCCTTCATTTAAGAAATATACCATTCAACAAGTTAATGGCATAACAAATATACCATCCAACTACTTAAACATTAAGATCCATTTTCAGTCCTCTGATGTAAAAGCATGTCAGTATATTTATATTAAAATTTACATGGTAAAAAGGCTTGAATTTCAATCAAAGATTCTAAATACTGCTCATTCCCTGAAGATAAAAAGGAGAAAAATCCCTACCCATTTCCCTAGTGATATATTCTCAAACCAAATTCCACACAATGTTCTACAATTATTCTTCATTTAGGAAACTTAACTTAGCCTCCCACATTTAGACCCCAAATTTTAAAGCCCTAAATGGTCTTTAAAATAGCCTATTGAAATGTAAAGTATCAGACATGTATGCCTACAAGTTTCCTGAACATTATATAACTGAGTTATTTATTATCAATAGAAATCATCTGACCTAAAAGCAATAAATCTTTTGTGGACTGAAACTTTTAACAGTACCTTAGACTTGAAGACCAGATAAATTAAGACTAGAGTTGTAGTAATAAAAGTGCTGAAGGTCCTTTTCCTGCTTTTCTTTTTGTTATTTTTAAAAATCTGATTAGACAGGCATATTAATGGACTGTAAAGATTAATAGAAATTTTTATAAAAACTGTGAAGTTCTGTTAAATGTAGCACCAAATGTGAGGTACATTAGAGACGGAGATGGCATACCCATAACTGCAGAATGGGAGAAGAAATATATCCATCTATTTTTTATAAACTTGTTACCCTCGGTTAGTTTTTTCTTAACAAGGATTCTTAGTATATGTTGTACTAATATGAGAGAAAGATCTTGGAATCTTAGAAAAATAATTAATGGGAGTGTTATGAGCAGGATGGTAATTTCTTGAAGAAAATATAATGAGTGCTTTCAGGAAATAATCCAATTAGAATACTTCTGTCCTATCAAGAATGCTACTGATATACAAAAGGTACAAAATCCAGTTATCCATCAGAGAAAGCATGCAATGGCTAATATTTTCTTACTATAGTATCTTCAGTATGGATCTTCTGCCTACATAATATCATCTGCAAATGAAAGGAAGTAAAAGTATATCTATTACTTCTGTTTAAATTATAATTGCATGATTCTACATTTAGCAGGAAACCTATTCATTTATTAAATTTCAACTCATGGCTAGATATTCTATGATGTATTATCTAAAAAATAACCAAAAGTTCTATATCCAAGAGCTGCATAATCAACTCTTTTAATTCCATTCTTTTTAGCTCCAAAGATCACTTCTGATTTAGTGATGATTCCTGATCAACTTGTTCCATTATTCTTTCCTGTGAAGAATTATCAGAATTCATAGGATAATTATGATAATATCCAATTATCAGATAGACAAATGTGAGGTATTATAATAATTGATACTGCTACTGTATTGTCCTCTTTTGTGATAGAAAGAAGCTAAAATTTGTTGGTAGGGTGCATGATGGAAAATAATTATCATGTCTCAAGTGAACCAGAATCTCAGCTATTGAACTAATTTCATTTCTTAAACTGCTTAGAAACTACCTGTATTTCACAAGTTAATTTGGGAAACCAATGACAAAATAATTTACCAATTATTCACCTATCATATTACTCAGCAATTTTGTCTTATTAAGCAAATACTTCTGTAAAGAGATCCTCTACTGTTAAAAGACATGTAAATTATTAACCTGTTTTTTATTTACTGAGAAGTAAAACAGTAAGTGTGGATCAAAAATATATGACTATCTCTACCAAATGTAAAATATCAAGAAGCATTTCTAAACAAAGTCTGACAATAAGTAGACAAATGATTAAAAACACCAAATGCAAGTATCAAAATATGCAGTCAGCAAATTCCAGTTATTAAAAGGAGAGGGAGAGAGGGAGGGGGAGGGAGAGGGGGAGGGAGAGAGAGAGAGAGAACAGAAATCTTTTTAAACTACAAGGAAGAAAGCAAAAGAGGTCTTATCTCAATTGTTTACATTACAAACTGTTCTTTTGAAGGCTGCTTAAATCTTTCAGGCAATCTCGTCTAGCACATTAATCTTTTCACCTTTGGACTGAAGGAGATGACTTAAATTTCTAGAGCTCTAGCAAAATGCTTCTGAATAGAAGAGAATTGTAAATGTGCTACCCCATCTGCCCATGTGCCATGACTCTTTTCACCTCTAAAAAACTCACAATATTTATAAACACTTAATCCAAAATATATTGGATTAGAAATTGTGACTAAATATTGTATCTACTTAAAATCAAGTTCCCTCAACTGCCTATACTTGACAATATTCAAAATAAACTATTATAAAGAAAACAGTCCCATACTGCTCTTCTCTTTAAAAGACACACTGTATTCTTAAAACAATATTAGAAGTTATTCGGATTTGTTTCAAAACATAGTTAAGAATACATACAACCTAGGGCAGGGGTCAGCAAAGTGCGGCTCTAGAGCCACATGCGGCTCTTTGGGCCCTCTCCTGTGGCTCCGTCAGATGATCCCACCATGGGTGGCCCTGCCTCTCCCATGAGTTGAGGGAGGGATGGAGGAAGACAGAGAAAGGGAGGAAGAGGGAGAAAGATGAGAGGGAGGAAGAAAGAGAGAGAGGGAGGGGGAGAGAGAGGGAGAAAGAGAGAGACCTGTT
>JANHFM010004929.1:141388-153300 GCA_032468115.1 Grayia smithii | reverse complement strand
TATAAGACGACCCCCCATTTATCTGAAGATTTTAATGGGTTAAAAAGTCGTCTTATACGCCGGAATTTACGGTAATTAAAAGTAAGACTATAGCCCAAATCCTATAACTTGAATTCTTGATAACTACAGTATGGTGAAGAGGCCTGAGGCACTGGAAATGAGGTCCTAAAATAGCTGATAGAGAGGTAATTGTTCATCAGATCTCCAGATTTTTCAGGAAATAACTTTTATATTTTACAGATCCAAGTAAAAAACTGGTACATTTTCTACACACGGGGCTTGTTCCACAGAACTGTACAATAATTAACTCCACACTTGTACCCCTACAACACTAAGCCTTAGTCATCTGTATAACCTGCTGCAGTAAAAGGTCACCAACCAACATCTAAATTCCAGTACAATAGAAAACTTGATTTTAAACATTTTTTTACACACACACATACTCACATTCTCTCTCTCTCTCAAATCCACACACACAGTCATTAGTCTTCTGGGCTGGGAGTAAAGGGAGAACTCACCCTTCATATACCGTCTCTAAAAGCAGAGGCTGTCATAAATGATGTTCACAGTTTCTTTCTGTTGTGCAGGTGCAAACTACACCATCAACAGATATGCCATCTCTACAAAAATTCTGGTTTTAGGTTTAACATACATGATAAAAATGCCCCAATTTTCTTCCTACAAACTTAACTTCTGAAGCATTGCACTTGGCTATTCCTTAACCTGCCATGAAAATCAGCAAGGAAAACAAGGAAAACATTTCTTGCAAAATTTTACAAGAACGTCCAGTTATTAGAAATGGGAGGAAACAAAGATTTTCTTACAAAGACAGTAGCAAACCACATTTTCCCACTTCAACCTATGATCAGTTGGGATTTTGGTCATGCAAATGTCTGTTCAGCAGAAAATTGAACATGCTAATGGGTAAACACTGATTCCATTTTTCTACAGGCGAAATGCTCCCAAATACTACTCAAAGCTACACCAAAGGCGCCTATTAGAGCAGTCTGACTTTAATGGACCACTTAGGGATCTAAAGCAAGATACAGCCACAGGATGAACCACCTTGGAAAAAAACAAGTAAGATGAAATCTTATAACAAAAGTTTAACATTAAAAAGGTGCACCTGAATATTACGACTAAGTTTACAAAACCTACAATAAGATAAAATATAGATATATTTATATCTTTTGAATATTCAGCAGCGTTTTGTTTATTTCTGAGAGGCTTCTGAAATTTTAAAAAGGGACAACTAATTTTAAACATGCTTCACAAAACAATAATGGCTATTTTATATTGCAATTACCAAAGTAATGCAATTAGTGCTTTAAAAATAACCTACTTTTTCTTTTCTTTTCTTTTTAAAAACAGAGACCTTTTGAGGAAATATGGTTGTTCCAAAGCTTCTGGGTTTTTTTTTTTACCTGAATAGAAAGTGATCACAGATAATAAGTGTTACATTTCAAAGCTTTGTAGATAAGAATCTTACAATCTTCAGGTCCCAGGACTTAAATCTGAGAAAATTGTTTGGTTGTTTAATTCATTTTCTAACCAAAGCAATAAGAATACACAACTATCACTATCTATTTACAGTTCTCAACCTATGGTCTGAAATGACATACAATTAGTTCTCTTCTAAACTGCAGCATTAAAGGGTAGGCACACCATTTTTCTGCTGCACGATTGTCATCCACTTAATGATACAAATTGAAAATATTAAGTAAGCAAAATGAGCACACCAAATACAATAACAGATTTTACGGAACTCAATTCATACATCACTTAAATAAAAACAGTCACAAAAGGTTAAACCTCAGACAGCTAAAGTCTATGCAAGTGTTACACTTCTAGCTTGCAGCAAACCCTCTCCCACACTTTCAATAGCAGATGAAACCACAAATTTAAACAGTGCATTTTTATTGCAATCTCCAGTGAAACTGGATTATATTGCAGAGTTTCTATACTACTACAGGGCTTTAAACAGATGTCTGTATTGAGATGGCATCTAGGACAGCTAAGGAACTCTGCTTTTTGAGTATGGAAATACATTAAGCAATTTAAAAAAAGTACATTAACAGTAGTACAAAGCATATATGGGCTAGAAGCCCAATCTCTCTCAAGAATGAGAAGTGCATATTTAACATGACAGCAATGGTGTGCCTAACCTCTGCTTCTCAGCAATCCACTGTATTCAGTCAACAAATCAAGAAGGCCCATAATTAATTGCCCCAAATTCAAGCAGCAGTCCTGGGGTTACTTAGGCCATCTTCCTATGAATCATAGCATCCACTTTCAGTCATCAGGACAAAAACTAACCATGAACAGTGCTTAATGTCATCTTACATACAAATCCCATTGCCTCTTTTGGTTGTGCAAAGCAGAATGGAGTCCTATCAATCTTTTGCACAGCTATGATCAAATTGTCTCTCTACCTGAAGAACCATTAAGTCTAATTCAGTGAAGCTGCAGATCCAGAAAGCTTTACTTAAAGCTTAAAATATAAGAATGAAAAGATGCTAACTAAAAAGGCTGAATTGTGGATTAGGAGTGCTTCAGATGATCTACCTATGTGTGTGCTACTCCACTATTAAATCAATAGTGGATAAAACAAAAACAAAATGTCAGGAGATGCAAGAACATTTCCTGTTACTGGCAACTTTAGTATTTAAAAAGGAAACACCCACTGGGTGTTCAACCCTGACAGCGTTATAGCTAGATAAGATGCTCAGCCTAAACCAGACCAGAATGATCTGATCATAGGTTTTATTAAAATTTGTAAAAATTTCTTCCCTGAACATTATAACATAGATCCTTCATTTATACAACTATTTAGTCAGACTACTGAGGTTGTAATATTTAGAAATTAGTGAATTTACAAGGGTTTTTGTTTGTTTGCCCAAGAATATAGTAAACTGTTATATGTATTTCTGACCCCCAGAAAGGTATGTTTTAACTAATTGTTGGAAACACACAGTCTAGTGAACTCAGGATCAAATCTACGAAAAGCATATTGGTCACAAAAAACCATATTCTTGTTAAAATGAGGAATACCCTAGTGTATCATTCAGTGTACCCTGATTCTCCTAGAATACAAGGAGTTTGTTGAGATAAGGCTACATCCTCAAGCAGGCAAGTCCAACCCTCACCTTTATAAAATAATGAATAAAATTACAATGAAAATAGTGTTCCAAAGAAATTAACCAAAGCATTTTGCAGGTAGTGTACGTATGTAAAGATTCCCCCCCTGTCCCATTGCCACCCGCTTCACCAGGTGAACACTAAGCAGATTGCAAACCATTAAAAACCCCTCCCAAATTTAAAACAAAATGGCTCCTATTAGATCCAATAACAAACCAGCCCCAAATCTCTGAATTCCAACAGACCAATTATTATTTTAAAAAATTCTTTCCAACCAACTGGATGGATCCAAGGGAACAAAAAGAGAAAATCTAAGTATAATCCAATAATCCAGTTTTGTTTTCAAAGTCTGGTATTAAGAGCTCAAGAAAGGGATTATTATTATTATTATTTAAAAGGCCATATGAAAAAAGCAAACCCAGTAAAATAACTGAAAGTCCATGCAGGCTCAAGAGGCAAGCAGTCCACTTCCATGTCTGCATTTTTTTGTGAGGTAACTCAATTCTCTATAAAATATTAGAGAAACATGCAAAAGGCCAAAAAACAAAACAAAACAAAACAAAACAAAACACAAAAGGCTCTAAGCCATACTGAGCCAGAAAATTTACAAATATGCAACATTCAGAGCACCCTTTTCCCCTGTGCCCTCACAAGTCTCTGCTGAATTGCAATGGAACATGTTCTGCACCCAGTGATTGAAGAGAAGTTAGGTACACACAGCTGGAGTTGAACAATGCCATAGTGCTCACCCAGTTTATTATGTAATTGGCACTCTACAACATCCCTAATCATCCTTTGACTCATTTGCACTGTGTGCTGCCTCTCCCTGGGGATCTATCTCAAGCTTTACGGAGACATCCTGTCCCTCCGAACGCATTAATTTCATTTTTTTCTTTGGAGGGTTTTTCAAAGTGCCCAGCCTCTCTTTCACTTTATACTCCAGGGTGCTGTGGGGAATCCCATAAATACTCTGAGCTTTGGAAACGCTCATTTTCCCATTCATCACCACAGAAATCGCTTCCTCCAATATCTCACTGTTGTATTGTCTGTATCTGCCTCTTTTCTTCCGAGGTTGCTTAGAGCCAGGATCACCCTCCTGATCAGAGGTGGAATATGGCTGTCCAGAGGTAGATTGCTCAGCATCTGAGCCCCAGGAATCTGGTCCAGGATCCAGCAAGCTCCTCCTATTTTGTTTTGGAAGGATAGCCCTTAACTTTTTACTAAGCGCGCTCTCCGTTTGTGAACCCATCACCAAAGAGCTATAGCTATACTGGTCACCAGAACGGGATTCCCATGAAAGGTCCATGCCTCGAACTTGTGGTATCTTTAAATCCACAGGAGTTGAATGGCTCATGTCCTTTTTCCCATCCTGTTTAGTTTGAAGTGCCATTTTTTGAAAAGCAGAGTTTTCTGTAAGGAAAGGAAGGTCACTGATGTTGTTGAGTGCACCATTTCCCCTGAATTTCATTCGGGTAAAGTTGAATTCGTAGTGTGGTTTTGCCCAAGAAGCCTCCCTGGATAGTATCATGTGCTGTCCGTGATTCTGCAACCCAGATGGCCCATGGCTGGCAGCGGTAGCATGCTGGTTTCTGCTCAGCAGTTCTTCACTTATCTGCAGTGATCGAGCCAATGGAACTTTGAGAGATGTGGAGTGGCCAGACCCTTCCCTCGTTCCATCCTGCCAGCTTCTTGGGGGTACCCCATCACCACTCCGAAGTCCCTCTGCATGGTGCTGGCTGGGTCTCCCAGGTCGCCTAATTGGATGGAAGGAAACTGATGTGAGCAGGACTTGCACAGGTAGGGAGGAATGGGTGAGGGGGCCACTCCTTTATTAGAAGGCCTTGCTTGGGTAACATCACTTTTGTGGTTTTATTATTTTTTTAAAGTCTCAGCAGTCAGTTTTTAAAAATGTTCAAAAAACAAAGAGAAGCTTTTTGGGCAAAGAAAAATGAAACCTGTCAGCTGGTCTTTGGTTGGGTTCACAAAATCTTGGAGCAGAAAAGACTTCGCGCAAGTGTCTGAAAATAGCATCTTAATTATAGATTAGAAAGGAATAATCACCAGAGTCTACTCACGACTGTATTACTAGTGTGACGTTACCACTAAACAAGTACAGTAATAAAAGAGTAAGCCAAGTGACAAATTGCAGCAAGTTCAACACACACTCATACACACCAGCCATCTGCACTTTTTATAAAAAGTGAAAACAATATGGATTCACACTATACATGCTAGTTGCTGCTGCAGCATCAAAACTGTTCAGCAGAACTCAAATCATTTTTCCCATTAAACACAAAAACAAAAATAATGAAGAGTTCACAAATTTAGTACTAATGTCCAAACTTCATTTATTTTTAAAAATTGACATCATGAGTTACAAAAACATTAACCTCATTTTTTCTTTATGCCAAGTCATGAAGAAACAGTTTCTATTTCAAAACTACAGTACTCAGCAGTCTATGCACCTTCCAACTTTACTAATTCAACAGATTTAGGAATTAATCTATTTTAATGTTATCCAGTTTAATCAGACTATTAAAAATCCATAAATTATTTACAGTGTATTCTAACCAATAGTCCCCCAAAACATATGTTAACACATTCCTCTTTGTTGTTTCCATTAGTACAATCATTTTGCAACTAGAAAGATCTGAGAGCACGGAATGGACAAAGAACATATTTAAAAAGTTTTTAGGGATTCTAATCCTCTAGGCATCTGTTTTCAATATTAGAATCCAAATTTAACATTTTGTTTTGATAACAGGTGTTATTCATTTTTTCTGAACAAAACAGCCCTGTGGTTTATATTTCTGATAAGACATTTAACACATGCTGAATATTTATACTAGTCTGATTAACAATGAACCATTGTCCAGGAAACATTAATTAAGAAGACAAATGTTCAATGGCATTAAACTTAACAGTACAAACATAAACATAGACAAACAGTACTGTTTGACACTTAATGCCAACTTCTTTACATAAGACACAGCAAAATATGCTGATCTTTTGAAGATGATCTTCAACTTTCCATGTGGTATGAAATGTTTAAAACAAATTTCAGAAATTTATGCTAAATTGTTCAGAAAATGAATAGATATAGTCAGCTATTCTTCTTTAAGAAACTTCAGGATTTTAGGAGCCTAGAGATCACGGGGCTAAATAAAGAATCCATGTAATGAGCAATTTAAATACTTCATTTTGCAATTAAAATCAGGGCTGCAAACAATGCTATTTTATGTAGAAGTCCAACTTATTATAACAACATATTTACATGGCTAAACTAAGCCTGAAAATTTTTTTTATGTAGTCTATCCTCACTCTTATATCTACTGTAGCCCTTACAATGCCATTCTGTATCTCTTTACTTCTAAATGATTTATATCAGCAGACATAGCTAAGAATTCAGAACCAAAGGACTCTACAAGCTTTTTCAAGAGAAGTCTTTCCCAATATAAAGTTAGAATAGTATAATAAGTGATTTTATTCAGTATTTTATTTTGAAAACATCCCCAATACAAGTAATTACAAATCTGCCTTGACCTAATGAATCGTAAAAAAACTAGTGCAATGACAGTACTATGTTATAATAATGGTTTATTTCTCCTCTTTGCCTATATCTTTAACAAATTTTGTACAATTCTTCACCCACTAGTTTGCTTTGGCACCCTTGTCCAAACATTGTGTTCATTAATATTAAACATTCTTGGTTGGTTTGTGTTAAATTACTGAAACTATCAGCTATTAACATTTCAGTCTATTAAAAAATGAGGCCTGGCTCAGTTATTCAGCCAACTTCATGCGGTCTGTTATAGGAGTTTGCAGAGCTTTTAGATGCCTAATAACCCAAACTTACAGAACCATCAACAACATGGTTGTAGATAGTTGCTAAGGATCAAAGGTCTAACCTTTATCTCAGATAAAGAATGAGGTAAGAATTGTAGAGTTGAAAGGGACTACAAGGATCACTTTTCTGCAGTGTGGAGTAAAACCAATTAAACTCCTATGACAGGCGATTTAAACTCACTGATATGTTTCCTCTCAACAAGTTTTTTGATGGCAGATAAACTAAGTTATGTATTGTCTTTGTAACCGGGATAATGTATTATGATGAATGGTCACTACATTCTGTTTTCAGTCTATATCACTGTTTTCCACATGAAAACTTTGTAGGAGCCATATTAATTGTGAAAAGCAGAATCCATTACTCCAAAGATGATGGCAGGAAACTTACCTGAAGATTCTCTAAAAATTGCAGAGGCCCTCTATGTACAGTTCATATGTAGGCATAATAGCATCTCTATAAATGATCTATATAGAAAGTTCTTGCTTTAAGACCACAATTAGGACCAGAGTTTCTGTTGCTAAGCAAGGCAATTGTTAAATGAGCCATGACAGATTTTACAACTTAAAAAAGCCATGGTTGTTAACCGAAATTGCAGTTGTTAAATAAATCACAAGTGAATCATGCAGTTGTTATATTAATCTGGTTTCTGCTATTGATTTTGTTTGTTAGAAGCTATCTGGGAAGGTCGCAAATGGTGATTATGTGACCTTATGACACAACAATCATTGCCAAGGGTCTAAATTTTGGTCAAGTGATTGGGGGATGCTACAAAAGTCATAAGTGTGAGGATCAGCCATAAGTCTCTTTTTTCAGTGCCATTGTAACTTCAAACAGTCATTTGGTTGTAACAGAGGACTACTTATATTTAGGAATGGTATAATTGTAATAATAATATAAAGTTTATAGAGTTGCTATGATAATATAAATGTACATTGGTTTTAAATGGAACCTAAGTAATCTGTATAGCTTCAAGTCAAGGTGCAGGTTCACACAAGTAGTGCCTCACACAATTCTTGGTAGGTTTTTAAGCATAATAATGGCCTAAGTGCTTTTGCATCAAGTCTGTGGGTATTAATCATTGGATATAAATTTAGACTTTAAAAGCTGAAAAACCCTAGGTCTATATTCAACAGAAAGACTGATTATTTCCCTTGAATTTATAGTTGAACATTGGAAATAAGAAACTTTCTAAATTAATTAATAATCCAAAAAGATAAAAACTCAACCTATCACATGACTTCAATTATACCCCCAAAAACATTAAGAATTTCTCTTACCCATTCCCAGGAGTAGCAGAGCAGCCAGGTGAATGGCTCAAGGAGGCGTTGCCTGCACAAGGACTTTTCTTAGTGGACAGATCAAGCACTCCGTCTGCAACAACATGAGTGTAATTTGAGAATGGGAAAGAATGGGAAAACCAAACACATATTTGAAAACTTGTTAATCTAGGTTCAATTCAGTGACTCTTCCTGAACTTCGCATTAAAGTATCTTAGCACATCAATAAGTATTTTTATTTATATTGTTTAGAACATATTCTTAAGTTTAGCAAAAAAAAATCCCAAAGCAAAATCTTCCAATATTTTTGCTAGTAAAAATGAAAAGCTTTTCAATTAGTATATTTCTAGCCAAAAATGTTAATTGTGCAAGGTCTTTATCAGCAGGCTATATCCTAGAAAGATGTGGAAAATATTTTGAGATTTTAGACATGGAGCGTGGCTAAGCATTTCTTCCCCATATGATTTTCAATTAAAATTACTTAGAAGCATAGAATCAAAGGTTTAAAAAGAACCTTGGAGAAGTTCTAGTCCGATTTGCCAAGGACAGGAATCCTTGGACCATCTTAGACAAACGGCTGTCAAACCAGTGATGCAGTACCCCATGCTGCTGTTAGCAGCTCTCATAGTCAGGAAATTCCTCCTTATCTCTGTAAAGTTTCACTTATTGATTTTTGTCCTCCCCTTGGGCAGTATGGAGAATAAATCCATATTTTTTCCCCGTGACAGCCCTACAAATATAGAAATACTGCTGTTATGTCTACTCTTCATCTTTTCTTATTCAAGCTAAATATAGTCAATTATTTTAACCATTCTTATGATTTAGCCTCCAAGCTGTTCACCAGTATGTTGCTCTTTTCTGCACTCTTTCCAGTTTTTCAGCATCATTTTTTTTTATTGTGGCACTGGGTACAATATTCCAAAGTGGTCTGATGCAGCATAGAGCATAACTATCACTTTCTGCAATTTTGGCATTGAATTTATGTTGATACAGCCCAAGACTGAATTCATTCTTGGTAGCTGCAGCAGTTCATATTTAATGTAATCCTTCTCACAGGTACAACTGCTGAGCCAGGTACTATTTATCTGAATTTACCCTAAATTCAGAACACTATATTTCTTACCACTGAACTGCATTTTGTTGGTTCAATGTTCAAGTCTATCAAGATCCTTTTAAATCTTGAGTTTATCTTTTGAGGCATTGGCAATTCTTTGATGACCCCAAATATGTGATATCTGTAAATTTACTGAGCATCATTACTAAATCCTCTTCTAAGTAATTTATAAATATTTTGAAGAGCACTTGATCCATGACAAAACCCTGAAGTACATTTTTGCATTCCGTACTCCACCCAGATGTATATCAGTTAAGGGCCACACATCGGGTACAGTTGTTCAATCAATTGCAAATTCATTTAGTAGTGGGACCACCCATCCCACATTGTTCTATTTTATTAAGGTGGGTCTGATCAACTTCACTGAATGTCCTACTGAAGTCTAGATACATTATATCCATAGCATTCTCTTGATCTATGGATTTAGTCACTTTGTTGAAAGAAAAAAAAAACCCTCTATGATTTGTTTAACATAGCCTTTTTTACTGAAATGATGGTTATAGAAATCACATTGCTCCTTTCTAAGTGCTTGCAAATCCACTGCTTGATTCTTTTTTCTAGGATTTTCCCAAGTAATCAAACAAACTTCTCTAAACTAACTCCATGGAAAATCTCCTGGGAATGCTAAGTTAAGAATAATAACTTTTAGAAAATGCATAACTTTGTTAAAAATACCCTATTACAAACAACTCTAAAGAAGCAATAAGAGGGAAATAATAATTGTCTGAGTAATGAATCTCTACATCCACTCAAAATGCACACTTCTATTACTGTAGTTATAAATGTCCACATCTAAGATTATGTTTGCAAGTTTTGCTTTGTGAAATATAGTAAAAACTCAAGCTTTTCATTTTCTATGCAATTCAGATCAAAATTGTTGCTATGCTAAGTGACATCCACACTATCTTTAGCACACTAATGAAGACACTTATTGCAGATCTTTTCTTACATAGCTAAGTAACACTCACAAACTTTTATACTGTCAATGTGTTCTGATTTAATAATTATTCAAACAATTGGTAGTTAAAAGAAACTCACATCATCTTAGCAATACATACTTTGCCTCTGACATCTGCAAATGGGGTGGGTGACTAATAAGTAGGCAATGACTTTTCAAAACCTCATTACTTGTAGGGGTTTCATTCCAGCCTATCCATAGTTAGCAAAACAATGGATAACAAAACCTTGAAAAACAATATCTGTGCACGCACAAAAGCCCATTCTCAATTTTGTACATGTGAAAAACACACAAAAATACTCAAAAACAGAACGTCAAACGTAAAGGTACATGAAATATTTTAGTGAATAATGAAACATTCACATAACTGCAGGAACTGAAACAATGGATAATGAAGTCCATTTATATAAATATATAATTTGTTAATAACATCAGATGGTCCATTAAAATCTTCAGTTTCTCTACCAAGGAAGAGCAACAGTACATTGCTCTTAGCATTCTTTCTTACCACTTTTCCTGGATCAGGTGACCCTACTTATAGTCACTCATGTCCTTCTCGCCACACAGCTGTATTCTTCTAATGTGCTCTACATTGAACTGCCATTGAAGTCTACCTGGAAGATTCAGCTATTACAATATGCAGCAGTCTATGCAATTAAGGGACCACTAAACTTTGCCTGTAGAACATCATTGAAACAGGAGCTAAGAAGACTGCCAGTTGCTTGCCTTCTTAGTTTCTATTTTAATGGTGTTCTACAGGCAAAGTTTACTGCTCCCTTAATTGCCTGGACATATTGCAATAACTGAACCTTCCAGGTAAGGGCAGCCTAGTGCAATTCAAAAGCCCTGTCTATCACTTCTAAAGCCCTATGTGCTCAGAGCCTCGATATCTTTGTGACCAGTTTCTTCAGGCAGAATAAGCCTGACCACTAAGTCCTGCTCACATCAGTTTCAGGAGGGCCAACTTCAGGGACTGGAGGTTTACCTCTTCTCAGTAATGGCTTTGGAACACTGTATCACCAGATATGCAACCATCCATGCCTTGCAACAGTTTCAAAGAGCTATAAAAATGCAGTTCTTCAGGAAAGAAGCTTCTCTGTCACTCTCCCTCAGCCTAAACTCAGCCTAAAAACTGAAGCTTTTCATTATGTCCTTTCTCAAGTTTAATGCATGTTCACTTGCATCTTGCTCTCAATCTAACCCAATACTCAGGAAATAAAACCTGTCTTTATCTTTATCAGTCTTCATAATATGGGATTATAATGCTTGTTCTTCACATGTTTCCACCCTTGCTATTTCTGCTTCTTCCTGGTGTTTTATCCAGCCATTTCTGGAACCAACTACCTCCCGAGGTCCGGACTGCCTCCACCCTACTCGCCTTCCGCAAAGCAGTTAAAACCACGGGGCCACTGATCTCGCTATTGTGATTTAGCGAGATCTGGTCCCAGACAGGATGTGAATGTTTTTATGGTCCTATTGTTTTAACCTGTTTTTAAAAGTTTTTATAATAGAATAGAATAGAATAGAATTCTTTATTGGCCAAGTGTGATTGGACACACAAGGAATTTGTCTTGGTGC
>JANHFM010004929.1:76429-91905 GCA_032468115.1 Grayia smithii | reverse complement strand
GGTTCACTTGAACCAGTAGTTTTTATCACTACTAGTTGGCCCAAACTGGAACGAACTGGTAGCATTTCACCCCTGCTCTATATTTATATTCTAGTGCAGTGATGGCTAACCTTTCCCAAATGGAGTGCCCAAAGCGTGCACATGCCCCAAACCCCAAAATGCAATGCGCATGTGGCACCTGCACATGTGCACCGCCCCTACGCCCCCTCACATGCTCGCTTGGCTCCTGCACCTACCCCCCGCATGTGCCCTGCGCCCTCTGCGACAAGAGACCCAAAGACCAGCTAGCTGGCAGGAGGCACATGCGCATGCGACACACAGCTCAACTGGGGTGACAGCTCGCGTACCCAGAGAGGGTGCTGTGTACCACCTCTGGCACATATGCCATAGGTTCACCCTCACAGTTTTAGTAGCTTGCTCTGTCCATGTTGGTGGACGTGGTCTTAAGAGATTCTTTCGTTGGTCTCTTTGTTGGCTTGTTTGGCAGGTTCTCGATTGAGGTATTGCTTACTTGATCATTGCTCTTGATGTTAATCTATGCTCATCTGGATGCTGATTGCTGGTGGGGAGGTATTTTGCTTTTTTGTTCACGTTTTGGCTTGTTGATGATCTCTTTTTGCACAGTATATAGATATTGTTTATGTGTTATTGATGGTTAGTTTGTCTGAGTGCCAGATTTCTAGAAATCGCCTAGCATTTTTAGACTTGGCTTGATCTAGGATGGTCCCAGTGTCCCAGTTGAAACTATGGTGAAGTCTGTCCATATGTTGTGACAATAAAAATTTTTCATCATGTCTTCTGACTGCTAATTGGTGTCCATGGATGTGTTCTGCCAGTCTTCTGCCTGTTTGTTCTAAATAACGGCTATTGCAGTCATTACACTGTATCTTGTAGATGACTCATTTTTTCTTTTAGGGCTGCTGGATCTTTTGGTTTACTTAGGATGTTTTGAACAGCTTCAATTGGCTTTAGTTGGCACAATGGTTGTAAGTCAAGATTGTAGTCCTTTACTTACGACCATCATCGAGTCCAAAATTTATGTTGCTAAGTGAGAAATTTGTTGAGTTTTGCCCTTTTCATTTTATGACTTTTCTTACCACATTTGTTAAGTGAATCACTGCAGTAGTTAAATTAGTAACATGGTTGTTAAGTGAATCTGGTTTCCCCATTGACTCTGCTTGTCTGAAGGTTGCAAAAAGGGAATCACCTGATCACAGGACACTGCAACTGTCATAAATATGAGTCAGTTGTCAAGCGTTCAAATATAGATCACGTGACCATGAGGATGCTGCAGTGATCATAACTGAGAAAAATAGTCATAAATCACTTTTTTCATTGCCATTGTAACTTTGAACGATCACTAAATGAACTGTTGAGGACTACCTGTATCGTAATACTGGCTATGACTCATTTAACAACAGAATTCTGATCCCAGTTGTGGCTTAAGTTGAGGACTACGTGTACTAAGAAATAGGATAAAGACCAGGCTTAGAATGAGGCCTATGCTTACCCATTATTCCCTGTAGATTTATTTTTCTTTAATGCAGCAGATACTTCCGTTTTGGCTGAAAAACAGTGACAACAAACGTCAAATATATTATAGTAATAGCCATTAAGGCAAGATCTGATTTTAAAACCCGGTGCTTAGTCAAGATGATAGTCTAATAATGTAGGAATATATCAGTTATACATCTAAGCTTTAATTATTTTAAAATGCTTCAAATTCTTCATGAGCACAAAACACTTAGAAAAGATAAAATAAAAATATTGCTGGAACAAGAAAACAAGGGAGGTGTCTGAAGAGGAAAGCAGAAAAAAGTATAATTCTGCATCCTGAACAATGTGTAAACAAGTTGTGGTTTGTAAATCAGTTTATGGCTTGCTTAGCATGTGGTACAGACCCAAGCAACTCTCACTTAATAATCTAGGGTTAAATAAATCAGACCTCAGTACTATTCTGAAACTCAGTCACAAATTAATGAAAAATCCTTTGAAGTTGGAAGGTATTCCTTGATCCTTTGGATAACTTTAGACAAAAAAGTAAAGAAAATTAATGGCACCAAACATAAAATCAGTATCTTGGTCAACTTGTCCTGTTTAACTCCTCACCTTCAGTCTTTTCAAATTGCTCTAGCAGGCTAGATAGGTCAGAGGCCTCAATTCCTAAGGGAGGGAAAGAGATATTAATTTTACACACTCACTAGTACTCTGTAATTTCACATACAAGACGTTTCATTGGCTCAAGTCATACACAGATTCTGCTCACTGTTCCTCTTTTCCCAATCAGGTCAGCAACGGGTCAGTATGTGTACATGGGTATCAAAACAGAAAATACTGAACTTTATATAAGCAGCAGTTATTTTAAACAAAATTATTAGCAAATCCTGGACAAAGAGGAAAAAGAATATAGCTTTCACATTTGAACGAAAGCATAACCCATCAGTGTTCAAATGGAATGATTTGTGACTTAAGTTTTAACCCCATGTATTATTGCCAACTATCCTAAGCCATGTTCAGTAAAGTCATCTTCAATGACACAAATACTCACCAATCTCATTGATAAATGAGTGAACAAGATCTTTATCATGCTTCTGCTGTGCAGAGCTGATGAAAGGCTGGTTTTTCCACATAGGTGATGATGTTTTCTTGGAAAGATGGTCATTTTTCTGTACTTTCTGGAGCCCTGATAATGTTGAAGGACTGGGAGCAACTAGGGCATGTTCCACGATATCCGACTGGATTTCAGCTAGCTCTTTTTGTTTTCCAGGTGCCAAGGAAACGGAAAGGGAAAAATGTTCCTCTGCTGGGGGCTTCGTGTTGTTCTGAGCCACAGTAACAGTAGTAGTTTCTCCAGAGTCAGAGAGTTCAGGGTTCTTCTCTACAAGCTGAAAGTCTTCTTTTGAAAACTTCACTTTACCAGCAGGTTCTCCCAGTATTTGATGGGAAGGAGGCACAGGAAGAGGCACCTCTAAGGACTGACGGGTAGAACCTTTGCTCCCATGCTGAGTCAATGCTGTTTCTTTTGAAGGCTTATCAGCTGATGGTTTCTCCAATGACTGAGAACTGCTTGAAGTTACTTCAGTTTGGGATTGAATCTTAGAAAACTGTGTTTGTCTCCTTGGGTCAGATATTTTTCTGGGAGCTAACTTTACTGCTAAAGGAGCTTCTACTTGGCATAACTGGACAGGCGAGCTTTGACTTTCACTGACGTTTTGAAATCCAATACAGGACTCTGGTGTTAAAGCCGTACTTTGCTGACCAGGAAATCCATCAGAAAGAGATGAGACAGGTAAAGTGTCAACCTGAGGACTTTGCCTGAAACCTCCTTGATCTCCATATGGGACAGGCAACACTGGAGGTGGCACCGGTATTCCAGACCAGTAGGAAGACGGTGGCAGTGAAGCCCACTCAACAGAGCCATAAGGCAGGGCTGGAACAAAAGGCAAAGGAACAGGTGGGGGAGGCCACGTTGGAGGGAGTAAGGAGGGAACTGTATGGAAGACAGTAGAACAAGCTTCAGTAGCAGGTGGTGGTGGTAGTGGTGGTGGTGGCAAGCTTTGGTAATTAGCTGGTAGTAGAGCAACGTGAGACCATGAAGATCCTAATGGTTGGGATGAGCCTAAATTGTAGTGATTAGGAGGAGCTGGTAGGAAAGCCTCTGGGGCTGGTGGCACATGAGGTATGGTCAATGGTGGAGGCACTTGTGGCCCAATGTGAGGAAAAGCACACACTTTACTAGTAGGCACAACAGGAATAGTTGAAGGTGAAGGAAGCTGTGAAGATGGACGATCTCTTTGTTTCAGAGTTGTAGAGGAAGAGGGCATGGAAAGGGTCATGGCACTTGCTTTGCCATCAGGGGCAAGAGTAGTGGAGTCAGCAGGTTTTTCAGGCTCCTTTGCAGGTTTAGGTACTGCGGCTTTGGTGGATGGCAGAGGAGCTTGCAGGCAAGGAAGGTCAGCCAACTCTGTAGGGAGCTTGGGAACACTGGGCCACTTGCTGGCACTCCGGTTCTCTCTGGTGTTCTGGATACTGTCATTATTGGACTGGTGCTGCCGCCGGCGCTGCCTGTATTCACTCAAGCTGAGAGGCCGAGGTTTAGTTTCCCTTGGAGGACAGATGACTTCTTTATTTTCAGAGCAAGTTGTATCCTTGGTCAGCTGCTCTGTAAGATCTATAGTGCAACCAGGGAGCATTTGGGAAGTTTCTGAGCTAGACATCTCAATCATTGGTAGGAGGAACTGGATTTTTTCATGGGGTTCTCCTGGGACATCCCTCTGGACTATAGGCACAAGGTCTGAATTCCCTAGATTTTGTGTGGGCTCCTCTGCATATGGCAAATCCCTTGCACTTACTAAGCTTGACAGAAGTGGATTTTTGGACCCTTTCTCTCTCACACATTTTGACCATTCTACTTGAGTTTCAAGTGTTTCCTTTGTCTGAGATACTTGATTTAGGATCAATTCTTTCCCTCCAGTTTTCTCTGGTTCTTTTTTTCGAAAACTAGAATCTGACACAGATTTCCTTGCATCAATCCTGGTCTGCATTCGAGGACAGGCAGACACTTGTTGGCAGTTTATGGTCTTGTGATATTTTGTTTCCTCTCTGGATTTCTTCCTCCTCTTCTTCTTAATATTAGTAGATACCTGTCCTTTCTTTGAGGCAAAGAGCTTGGGATTTTTTGGAGGCACTGAGGCAGGCTCAGATGTATTCTTCTGATTACCTGTTGATTTCTGAGTGTCCTCCTCTATCTGTGGATGATCATCTTTTATGTTTGGAAGGGCAGCATTAACTACCTTCCCATCAAGCTCTCGGTCCAGATTTCTGCATCTCACCATGTATTCAGGCAATTCTTTTCCCAGGGCAGGGGACAAAAGTTCTGCTTCAGTACTGGTAAGGCCAGTTGTGCAATTGCTATCCATTGTAGGTGAGAGCTTGGTTTCCAGAAGCTCTCCACCATCAGGCATTATTTCTAAGACAAGTGGGGCTGTGAGCTTCTTCTCAGCCAGGGACTGATTATCAGAACTCAGGCATATAGTGAGGGTGGGCTGGCAGTAAGAGTGCACTGATCTCACTAGCTCATCAAGGGAAATATTTTCTGTGGCAATGATATAGGGATCATTGCATTCATCAAGGTCTCTCTCAGGTTCCATCTCCTTCACAGCTGTCGTAAGACTCTCCTTGCACCTTCGTCCAACCGCTTCTTCCTCTTCTTCTCCATCACTGCTCTGTAGCACAGGTGATTCTTGTTCTCTAATCTTGAAGAGCTTCTGTTCCCCCCAGAATGCTTTGTTACTTGTGTTGTTTGAGAAAGCCGAAAGTTTGGCACAACTTGAAGATAATGAGAAGGGAATGCCGGTAGTACTGGCTTCAACCTAGGGAAAGATGAATCAAATCAAATATTATGCAAGTAAAAACAAGTGAAAGTAACTAAAATAGTGTTGGGAAGAAGGTATTTCTGACAACCCTGCAATTTTACTAAAAGGTGCTTAAACTATATCTATGAAACAGCCCACAAAGACTGAATCAGAGAGTATACTCACTCTTATCATTCTATTAGTTTGCATGCCAGTTAAAACATGGGGATATGTAGCATAAAGATTACACTAAGGCAACCCTTTTCTACCCAAACTGGAAGTATTAGTATAGCTTTTAATTCAGCAGGACACATGCAAAAGAGAGTATACAACAAATCATGATCAAGTTGTTTTTTTTTCTGAGCAGAAATTAAAGGTGGCAGAATCAATTAGAGCCATCTATGGCTTAGTTTTCACAAAATATATCACCTTCTTTGACATAATGTCCAGGCACAGTCCAGGCTCCTGGAAATCCTCAATATTATGTAAGTCTTGTTCATCAGGTGTCACAGAAAAACTAAGAAATCTCTGAAACTGATGGGAAAAAGAGAGTTTGGAAATAGCACAACTTACAGTAACGACCCATCTTCATTACATCAAAATACAAGAAACATCATGCTTGTCTGTGATACCGAGACTAGGAAATACCAAAAATAATAACTGAAAGGCACATTAAACATCTTTCCTTATCTTTAATCTGCAAGGTAGTCTTTTAACATCTGCTGTGTATCGTGTAAACAGCATAACAATATTAAATAGATACATTTGAGCAATAGAGGGCACTCTTACTCTGCAGAGTTCTCAATACAGTATGTACAATTTGATGAATCTGGATGCCAATTAAACTGCAGACATCTCTGACAAGTGGAGATGCCTCTATAATTTTAAACAATGTTGGTAAGTATTACCCTGCAGTTGAGATTTTGCCAAAAGCTGCTAACAGAGAATAGAAAGCAATTCCTCACGCATTACTAACTGGATGAAAGCACTGAGTTAGTAAACCATAAAGTTGAATCCAAACAAAAAAAAATGGTGCAGGACATATTTCAGGGCAAAGAAAGAACATATGAGGATCATTTATATCCCACTCAGAGAAAAAACATGCAAATTAATTAAATATGAATCAGGTATTATCAAATTTATTTGCTGCCCATCTCGTGGTTCAAGGAGCCGCTGAGCAGCCTATAGCAAGAGGTGAGTAGAATAGGTAAAGCAATAATTCTAAATATTTACAAGGGCAAAATTAATGCTATATTAGATTAGATCAAACTTGTTTTTGTTTGGTTTGAATTGCTTTGAAATATTATAAGCTTATACAATCTTAATTGAAGAACTATAGGATATATTAAGAAAATAACTATTTTTAATTAACCTTCCAGAGATGAAGTACAATAACTGTTAGGATGACATCACATTTAATTACATATCATCATACCGAAGAATTTTCAATCTCTCTGGGTGATGTTAGCAATTCAGATTCAGGAATAGGATCAAAGGGAGACAGTGTCTCATCATCCGTGCTATCAAGAATATCTGTTATTGCCGTCAACAGGGAAAGTTCATTGTCTGCATCCATGTGGCTTTTTACCTGTTATTAGAAGAACAAACCATAGTAGAAATATTATCCATTGTTCAACTCCAATAATACGAGCCCTTCCAATAAATCAACCTGCCCTGCCCTAATCCTCTTCATATGTGTTGACTGTACCCATCTGATTGAACCAGGAGGATGGAAGATTGATCATCTTGGCTGTCCATCACAACTGATAGGCAAAGCTGATTTAAATTTACATAGTAAAGAAATGAGATACATGGACTCTGAGGTTAAATTCCTAGACTTTTTCACACCAATCAATGACATAAAAGCCTGAAATGTATAGAGATAAAAACCTTTAGTACCTACAACTATTCTAACCTGTTCCACAAATACAGAAATTGAAGTGTGATATCAAAAAGTAACACTTTAAAAACTATTATTCTGCTTCTCCAGGCCCCCAGTTTTATACTAATAATTTACCAAGAGCAAATTGACAGCTTCAGAAAAATAATAACTCTGACTTTCATTCCAGAAAAATGTAAGCTGAATTCTGAGCATTCAGAACCTCAATTTCAGGATTCTGGCACAAGAAAAGTGTCAAGAGTCCAACCTCTGAGCTTCTTTTATTCTTAAAACCATATCCTTTCATATTTTGCTGAGAAACTACACAGGTAAATATGAGGAATTCAACATAAAACTATTATCTGTTCAAGATAAAACCACTTACTAGGCTGAAGTAGATCTTCTACTTCATCACAGAACTCCCCCGCCCTCCATTTATTGTCCACAAAAGCATACTATGTAATGAAAACAGAGAATCGCAGTTTCACTATATTTAAGGCAAGAAGAAAAGCTACAATGTTTGTTTTCTTCATTTAGGGCTTTACAGCAGTCCACTCTAGTTCATGTTACCATGCACAAAGCTATGCAGAAGCCAGTCCTCTCTAAGCACACACACACCTCAGTCAAACTGCTAAAATCTTCAATGATGGAGATGACAGAAGAGTCTAAGTAGTCCTGCATTGTTTCCAGGAATTCCCCAGCTTCAAGGATGGTTTCTGCTTCCAAAGATGCCAAGTGCAAATCCTCTGCCAGTAAACACTGGAGGGAGAAAATACAAGGGAAGGGAGGGAAAGTAAAAATAAATCCGACGAGAAGAATGAAAGTAGCTGAATGTGAATTAAGTCTTATCTTTTAGGGCACAGAATAATTCCCTTTAGTACCCAGGTTATATGAGGAACTGAATGCTAATAATGCTTAATAGCAATAGAGAAAGGCAAACAACTTCTTGCAACTGCCAAATATGTTCTTGTGGTGTGCATGTCTCCGTTTCTAGAATTTGAGAACTTTACAAGTTCCATCCATCATTAGTTGCCATGTTTTCTTAACTAATGCTTTGATTTTCATTATTACCAAAATACCTGATGTTTTGGAGTACAATATTATGTTTTGTTTTCCAGCTGCGCAAAAGCTTAGATTTAGAGGCTGGACGTTTAAAATAAAACCTTATATTTCTGAAACCCAAATCTACTATTCTGCAAAAATGGTTTTCTCCTAGTTTATCAGACCCATATGTGCAATTTCTGCAAATCTTTTCAACCAAGACTATCTACAATCCTGCATCTATGTAATCAAGCACAATGCGAAACAACTACTCACTGAAGAAGCTCACTGAAGTTTTTAATCAGATAAGCAGGATGCTTTAATTGCAGAAAGTTGGGAGGACCAAGACGTGATTGCGTCTCTTCCCATATTCTTCTGCTGATTAACCTGTAATTGTCTCTCTCATCCTGCTGCATTCTAGATGAGATAGAACAGTTCCCAGTTATCCCAATTAACGTGAAGGTTTCCAAATAAGAACCAAGCTTTGAAAAATATACATACAAATGTTTAAACAGCATCAATTTTAATGCAGTTGTTAACATCTACTCCTGTAATTCATAAGATGAATTTACGGTTAAATACTGGCATGCTGACACTAGGAAGTCAGGTGTAGGAGAGGGCAAATGTAATAATAAATCACTTTTTAAAAACCATAACAGAGAAAACAAGTTCACATTGTCACCAGATTTTTTGTACCTATGGCATACTGAGTTTTGAGTGGCTTCAGAGGGCTAAAATTGTGAGAAGAAACATCAAGGTAATGCACAGAAACAGACCCTGCAAGCAGCTTGCCTTAAATCAAGGATCAACAGCTACTGGAAATGTTTTATTGTAGTCATTGCTACCTGTGGGGAGGGGAGGGGGGGGGATACCAGTTACCGAAAGCAAAGGTTCACATATTTGCCACAAATACATATGTGGCCGTAGATAATTATTTTCCATAAATAAACAAATAAACAATGTTTTGGCCATTTAATTGGGTTCTCTCTCTCTAATTTTAGGACTTGTTTTGGGTTATATTTATGCAGAAATGTTGAAAATTCAAAAGGATTCATAAACTTTTAAACATCACTGTACATGTTTCTCATTACTAAGTATGCTCAGCCATATTTGTAGAGCTGCGCTTTGAGGGATTCTTGGTGCTTTCTGAGCTTGGTTGTTTTTTTGCAGATATTTCACTACCCAAACTAGATAACATCAGCAATGCTATTGCATTGCTATTACACTAACGTTACCCAGTTTACTAATGAAACATCTGCAAGAAAACAACCAAGCTCAGAGAGCACCAAGAACCCCTCATTTCAACTCTGAGCTACAAATATTTTCCCTTTATTGGAGCTACATATTGAACATCCATGCTGATAGAACTAAAAACAGTTTCTCACTATTCTTCATCCCTCAAAGACAGTGGTCATCTCTAGAATAAGAGATGTGTTCTTAAATAATACTATCTGAACATCACTATTTTGTTGTGAAGTAAAAAAGTACTGCAGTTACACTTCTGGCATGAAAATAATGTAGTGTAGATAATAGAGAAACTAGTGAAGCCTTGATACTGTTTATCAATAAATTTACTTAAAGTTGGAATTAATATGCTCACTACACATCTTTCTCTGTACAAAAGTACAAAAGTTTAATATTCCCTTTAATTCTGTCAACTGAATGTGAAATTACTCAAAAGAATTTCTTTTAACTCTTACAAGGTGATGCTTCAGATTCTTCGCCACAAACTAATGAGATTAGTTAAAGCACTCTCTAGTGATGACTGAAGTGAAATTTCAGAAATTATAAATAAAGCTACCACAAGACTCAAGTTCATCATTCAGTTTGCTTTCTCGTCTGATTACCACTGTAATCTTAGACACAAGAATTAAAGGGTTATCATTTCACATCTTTGGCATCCAGATTTGTGGGTGTACCCAAAGTTTCCAGTTCTCTAACTTCCAAAGCTCATGCTTGATTAGTTATTAGTCTGTGACCCAATAAAGGAAGACCAGTATCTCTGAAATGCACCATGCTAGGGGAACGCTGCCCCAAGCAAACAAACAGAAGAAGCAATACTTGTTTAGTTTCATAAACTTTGGGGGCACTTTACTATGTTACTCATCATGCCACATTCAACAAGCCCAAAAAGGTCCAAAGAGACAATTTTAAGTTTCGATATAACACTCTATATGTTACATATTACTAAATGTACTTATTAAACAAATTTATATAGTGATAATATGGCTTACAATGTGTTTAGGAAAAGAATTTAAATTGTGTGATGAGGGAAAATACAGTTTTAAACAGATTCAAACAAAAGTTGTGAAGAGTTTGTTCACAAAGCTTTAAATCACCCATCTTCATGCTGCATAAAAGAATATATATGCTTTGTTTTAAAGCCCACATTTTTCTGGGTTTCTTTTCCCACTTTCAAGTCTTTTTATTGCAATTAATTCTCTGCCCTCCTCTCCTTCCTCTCCACTTTCTCTTGTCTCTGATTAGACCCTACAGAATTGGGAAGATGTCAGGCAGAAAACAGATGATTTGTGCTTGGGTAGAATGTGTCCTTACTATTGTGCAAAACTTATTAAGACTTGCTTAGAAAATTTTAACTTCCAAAGATAAAGTCTTGAGCAAAAAAAGTTGATTCAAAGCAAAACTAAAATATTGCTCCAATCTTATTAAGAATATGAATCAAACAGCCTCAGCCTTTTGTATAGTAAGAGAATTTAACTACAAAAGATTAGTAACTTAGCATTTGAATTTAACTATTGTTTAGCACAGCAACACAAAATGTTTTCTTTTTTTTTTTGTTATGGCTGTGGGACAATCTCCAATTGCACTCAGTGGAAGATAATGTGTAGCAGGAAAAAGCATGGAAGAGTAGGCGTTTCAGCAGACTTTTCAAGTGAACAGCTCATTATTTCTATTTGTCATTCTAGTACAATAGTATAGTAAGTTCCCATAAATGGTTTCTCTTAAAACTGCTTTCTAAAGTGAAATGATTTGCTGCAAATTATTATTTTTTATTTAAAGGGGCCAAGGCATTCAGGATTATGCTAAAATCAGAGAACAGGAGAAGCAAGAATACATAAAAGTAGACACACACAAAATGATTTTTACATACAAGAATTAAAAAAGAACTGCTGAGAGAGAGCATCATCAAATGGGGCTGAACAGGATCAGCAAGTGGGAGGATATGAACACACCCAGGAACGAAGAGGGAAGAAGAGAGCAGGGAAAAGCACTGGAATTCATTTTTACATAAGAGAATACTTTCTACCCCATCAGCCTATTAGGTACACCCAGGCCTCCCACTTCCTTCAATTCTTTTAAGGTGTGTTTTGGTGGTTTTTTTGGCACGCTGGGGGAAGGGGACAAAGCAAACAAAAGTTTTAAAAGTCGATGGACAAATTAAAGCCACAAAGAGTACCATCTTGATAAGTAATTCAAAACAATGACGGAAACGCACGACTCGATTAAGAAGCACTCTAATCTTACAAGTAGCTTTTATTTTTGCACCTATTCCCAAGGACCCCGAACAAGGCCGAAATGCTCCACAACTCAAAATAAGCGTGACTCTACACCAAAAATCCACGGGGTCAGGACGCCTTGCCACACCTATCGATTCCAGGATTTGCCTTTGCCTTAAAAACTCTCGGCTTTCATTGTTCCTGCCCCACGAGGGGGAGATGGTTTTCAGAAAGCCCCCAAATTCCTGAACTGCAAATGGTTCATCCTGGGCATTTGCTCCACTACGCTAATTTTGCCGCACATCGTCCGCCCATTCCAGCCCGCCAGTCCACCATTACCAACTGTATGGAAGCTCAAGCGAAATGGCCACCAACTAGGATCGTGCAGCCAAAGCACCGCTTTGAGATTCTCACAAGCTCCTCTCCCCGAGCGGCTTTTGTACCGCACATTCTTCCCGGTGCCTCCATTCCAAAGCCCCCACAGCCCGCGTTCCCGCTGCCGCTGCCGCTGCCGCTGCCACCTCCCTATGCCAGACACACCGCTTCCACGTGTCCATCTAGCGTTAGCCGACGCGGCTAAATGAAACTCTCAAGCTCAGTTCCGAGGAACCAGACCGGCCGGTACCTGCGTAGAAGAAAAGCTATTGCCCACCAAAGGCTCCGAGGCACCTCGCATGGGGATGGTTCCCCCAGCCCCAGCATGTCCCGCACCGCCGCCCCACAGGGCCGCCATCTTGGCACCTCCTCACAAATAGCTTCAGAAGCCCGGCCGGCAATGTAGAACTATATTTCCCAGGAAGCAACGCAACTGAAAGCAGAGCGGGCGAGGTTTTTTTGGGTTTTTTTTTTGGTGGAACAAAGCATGCTGGGAAATATTCTCCTAAATGTCATGGGCATTTTTTTTTGTTCCAGGCTGTACTAAACTGTAAATTCATTCCAAGTTTACAGTAACAGGCAATACGCTTTAGCGTTACATTTTAGACTTTTACCTATTTGGTGTAGTGATGCATAAAAAGAAAAAAAGGTCGATATTTGAAGAAACGTAAATGGTAGGTTATAATTTAGATTTGATATTTAGTATTCCTTTAGTTGGCACACAACAACTTCTCC
Source organism: Grayia smithii (assembly GCA_032468115.1). Taxonomy (NCBI): domain Eukaryota; kingdom Metazoa; phylum Chordata; class Lepidosauria; order Squamata; family Grayiidae; genus Grayia; species Grayia smithii. The sequence continues at coordinate 79,063 of JANHFM010004929.1, read as the reverse complement.
GGAAAATAATTGCGGGCTATAGTTTACTAAATATACTCAATTTGCTAAATTAAAATTACCTTTTGATTAGGAGACATGAGGATCTTTAAATGCCAGCAGAACGGACACATTTTCCTGCAATTATCTTAAGTTATCAGTAACGGGTACTAATTTAAGAATGAAGGATGCAATGCCTTTGCGGGAGTCAGCAGCGATCCTATAAGAGACAGTTCCGAGTAAAGTAAGCGTGCACTGAGTTACGTGTGTAGCATATTACTTAACACGTTAAATTACCCACTTGTTCATTTAGATTTGATGGGGTACAGGATCATTGGTTTGTTCCTGATTTTGACACAGATGTAGTTGTTAATAAGTTTGTAGCTGCATTCTGTAACGTATCTACCGTACTTTAAAATCTTATCGCCTTTTGCTCAAAACGCTGCAGGCGGCCTCTAAGAATAAAATGAAAACCGCAAAATGATTGTAGTTCAGCTTTGCTTAAGACGGAAGCCATTTTGCACCGTCTGATGTTTCAGCTTCGTCTCAGCCGTGGACATCCCACCATCCAATTCAAAGAGTAGCTGACAGCATCATCGCCACCTCTTTGTAGCCTGATTTTCCCGCGGTTAGCAGCCGGAAGTTAACACCCTCCCGCTTCGTTTCGTGGGCGCTTGGCTTCCATGAGGCAGCTTCTGTGCGACGACAGCGTGGTGGTGACTGCAGCTCCCTTGTAACTTTGCCAGGAAGGATGCAGCGGTAGGTCGGCGGAACATCAGACCGTGATGCTTTGTTTAGCATTGCGCAATTTTGAGTTCACCCTGTCAGCAACCGCTTGTTTCAATGCCAGGATTACACCGGGCAGCAGTTCGTGCTATTCTGGTTTGTTATGCCGCGGATTTCAAACAGCAACAAGTGCTACAAGATCCATGCTAAATCATGTTCTGCTTAATCAGAGTTTGCTGACAAAACCATAGTGAACGTCATTATCACAACCTACAAGCCACCTGTCTCCTAATCATGATTTAAAAAAGAGTACGATATGCTTTTAAGTTTCTCCACTGGCATGTATCAAGTTCTGTGCCTCGGTTATATTCTGTTTCTTTTAATAGCAATAAAAAATAAAATAAGCATGCTGCAAGGCAAGGAGTGCAATTTTAAGTGAAGTCTCTTATTTCCAAAAATCCCACACAGACATCAGAGAGATCTAAACATTAGCAATGCTGAGAAAATACTGCATTTTGCAAATACTCTTCTTCCTCACCCAAAGACCATGATAAGCTGAGATGGTAGAACTGCAGTGGCCAAAGGGAGGACTATGGATAAGCTTCCAAGTTTGTCCTCTGGTAATGAAGATTTTGTAACAGCCTATGTTTTTGTGGTAGAGAGCCAGTTCAGGGCAGTAGTTAAGGCATCAGGATACAAACCTGGAGACTGAGAATTCTAATCCTGCTTTAGGCACAAAGCCAGCTGGGTGGCCTTGAGACATTCACACTCTCTCAGGCCTAGAAAGGAGGCAATGGCAAGCCATTTCTGAAATCTTGCCAAGAAAGATACAGGAACATGTCTAGACAGTCTCCAAGAATTAGACACAACTGAACAAGAACAACAAAAAGCTCTTTGTAGCATGTTCCATGAATAAGTAAGGAGTGTTCTCAAAATTCCACTTTTGCCCAGTGATTCAGAAGTATTGGAGATCCCTGTGCAGACAAACTATAGTTTGGTTTACCATGTTGTGTGAATGCAATCTCTCTGAAGTTTTTGTAGCAACAGATTAGCAGCACTTCCCAGGGTGAGCACAGGGGCAACCTGCAGTTGGCCCTCAGCAAGAAGCCTCCCTCTCACCTTTCAGAACTCATTTCCAGAGTTTCTAAATCCTAGGGAATATTGGAGGTGGTAAACCAAGTGGGGCTTGGTAACTGGGAATGTTGCCAGACTGAGTTGTGATAAGAGGTAAGAGGAAACTTGGGGGAGTGGGGCAAAGGCAGTCCAGGGTCATTTTCAAGTTCTTGACAGTAGAAAGATCTTGCAAATGTCCTTGAAAAAATAAGCCACTTGTTCAAAAGCATATGCAATCAGAGAAGGAGTAATGGTGTAAAATGTTTCAGGCTTTGATTCTGTCAGACAGAACAAAATTTATCTTTCTAGGAATCATTCCAACGATGAAACTAGTAGAACAGCATGATGATTATGGGCTGTTCATTTCCATCATAAAATTGATTAGTAAAGACATCAAAGTTTGAAGTTTTAACATAAATCTCTTATGAAGTTTCAAATTGAAAATTTGAAATCTAAAAATTTGAAGAGGAAATGGAAAGCATATTTCAGATAGTGCTCAACTTACAACCATTTATTTAGTGACCATTCTAAATTACAGTGGCACTGGAAAAAGTCACTTATCATTTTTCACTTACAACCATTGCAGTATCTCCATAGTCATGTGATCAAAATTTGAACACTTGGCAACTGGCTTGTATTTATGACAGTTGTACTGTCCTGGAGTCATGTGATCACCATTTGTAACCTTTCTAGCTGGCTTTCAACAAGCAAAGTCAATGGGAGAAGTCAGATTCAATTAAGCACTGCATGATTCACCTAACTGTAGGGATTCATTTAACCTTTTATAGGTTTGTAAGAAGTTAGCACCCATCCTTCTCC
>JANHFM010004929.1:46823-57036 GCA_032468115.1 Grayia smithii | reverse complement strand
TAATAAATTTCTCAAATTGCATAGTTTTGTACATTGAATATAAACTAATAGCATTGGCTTAATTTACACAGCATTCTGAAGCACAACTAGCCAATCATGTTTTAGTTTACTATGCTGCATAAACCTCACCAACATCAGTGTGTTTATATGATTTGTAAGAGAAGCACATGAAGGAATTTTCTTATTATCCAAGCCACAGGATGGCAGTAGTTGCTGACAGGAATTTTTTTTTTCCTTCTTAGTGTCTCCCTCCCCCCTCTGCAAGTGCAGGGTCTGTCAGCTGAATGTTGATCCGTTGGTTGCGACAGGAATTGACTGATCAACTTCTTGCCTGAGCCTGATATCTGGGCTGGGAGAGTGACTAGCCCAAAGTCACCCAGCCAACAACTTGCATGCCTAAGGCAATACTAGAACTCACACTTTCCTGGTTTCTGGGTCCTGGCTTGGTCTAGTGGTTAAGACTGGTGCCATAACCACTAGACCAAACTAGCTCTCAGATGCTGATAGGAATCAGCCCGGGAAAAGGAGGTAGGACTTTGCTGCCTGCAATGGCCAGATTACAAAAGTAGTAGAATGAGGATGGAGACAGTAGGTGGTAAATGGAGGAAGGAGCAGTAAATATCCATCGGTGACGGTTGGTGGGAGATAAGAGAGCTATATTGTCCATTTGTGTGGCTTTTCCTGCGTATCTTCAAAACTGGAGCAGGAGTTAATTGGGAACTGTCACATGCTGGGTGCATGTGAGACCCTGCCAGCCAGACTGCAGCAACTCGCTGTACTCTGCCGCTTGGCTGCCTAGGGGATTCACCAGCCAATCACCTCCAAGAGAAATACAAAAGAGCCTCCTTGCTGCCAGCCTGGGGCTCACTCAGCACCGCCTGGGCATGCACTAGTCTTGGGAATAGAGAGGGGATGAGCAAGGCTGGGGGAGGGGGACTGCAGGAGGCAGGAAGCGCTTCCTACTGGGACAGGCTAAAGCTGTAGCAAACTGGAATTCCCCTTTATTATCCAGCTACTTCCCTTGCAGTCACTCAGATTGTTTTCTGTTGAAAGAAGCTGATTCTAAACAAACTCTCAGGTCTCTTCTCCACCTAACCATCTGTCTTTCATATTTAAGAAGAACTTTCCTAAGCTGGCCTCCCCTCTCACGAGTCATATCTGCAAAGATAAACTGACCTCTGAAAACCTATGCTGGAGCAGCTGGAAGAAGCAATTTCAGAAGAAAAAATGGCAAGAGATAAAAGAGACGAAAAACCTCTCCTTTCTCACTACTCCCAATTTCTTACCCTCCAAAGGAGCTTTGCTAGCTCAGGATTTAAGTTTATTTATTGACGGAGGTTGGAGGGCTAAGGAAGACATGCAAGCAATAATGGGAAGCTAAATCAGTTTTGGGTTTAAAAATCTGGTATAATACTAGATAAAATAATAAGACCTTACAACTGCATGAGAACAAAACATTGTTCACATTGCACTACACTACAAGCTACTTTTTATTATTATTTTATTTGTGATACAACAGTTGGTTTACATATGGCATAAAGCCATACAGTTAAGCTGAGTGGGCAGCTTTCCCAGGATTGGAGGGTGCAATTTGCATCTCCAATCAACATGAAGGTCAAAGTTGATGTCACTGGTAAGAAAGGTGCCCCATTTTTAGCCTAGGGGGAATTAAGGGTAGGAATAGAGACAAATCACTGGGAGACAAATTGTTCCCACTCCTACATTAAAAAAACTTTCTTAGATGTTAGGGTATGGTCCAAATCACTGCTAGATTTTTGCAGATCCATTATGGACTCTTTGGGAGGATATATGAGTGGAAATTGAAACAGTTTGCCTCCTAGTGGCTTTTTGTTCCCAACATCTTTTTAAGAAATAAAAAAAATATGCTACTGAAATTAGCCATTTTGCCACTTCTATTCTGACCCCTTTCTCAGTTTCTCAGCCTCTCACTTGAATGTCCTCTCCCAGGACTGTTTCCTTAATCTAAATTCTTTTCCCTCCAGCATACATACTTTTCCTGTGTTTTTTAGACTTCCTGACCAGGAATTTTTAATTTCCACTCTACAACAATGAAACACAATTTTAAATTTTATTTTCATGTCTCCTGCACTTTTCTCTATATTTTGTGTTCTTTATCACTTAATCCTTTCTGATTGTACGGTGTTTACATGTTTTCTAAAACTGCCACAAATTCTCCCTGTGCAATCATATTTTAGGGAAGTACGTGAAATACCATAATACAAGGTAAATCAGGTTTCCACTGCAATGCCACCAAGCAATACAAGGTCCTGATTAAGATGTGCTAGTTATTTAGCTGATTAGAACAATGCAATTATAAGGCTGAAAGCAGAATAAATTTAGGAGGTTTGACCCTTTCTGAACTAGGACCCTCATAGTGAACTTTAACATAGAGGTGAGAGGAAATCTCAACTTGCAGAATTGATTACAATAATTTTCTAAATGTTGTTCCTTCACTTACTATAATATTTTCAAATAGTTACTTGAATCCTTGATACATATTGCAGAACTTTGTTCACTACTGTATACAACTTTTTCATTGACTGTAATTTTTCATCATGCAGGGTTAAAGAGAACTATGAATTCAAAGCATATATTGCAAAGAAACAGAAACATACACTACTGTATAATTCCTGGTAACATCCTTAAGACTGCTAATAGCTAAAGAATGACATAAAACAAGGATCTTATTTTCTATGAAGCATTTGTCATGCAATAATTCTGACTAAAGTGTTATCACAAGCTCTATTGGTCCTGATTTCTAGGTAGGATATGCCAGACAACAAAATTTCAGTAATCAGTTACAGTAGGTATCTCACAAATGTATGGGGACACCATGGGGTGTGTTAACAAAATAAATTTTAAGCTGCCAGAAAAATTAAGGAAATTTAGCTTTGTATGAGTAAAGAAAGTGGGGGGTGGGGGCAGAGAAAATCTGAACGGTATAAAATCTAGAATTTAGTGCTGAGCATCATACCCTGATGCATCCATATTTACATTGTGAAACTGGAAGGTTACTTAACTCATCTTCTGGGTTTTTTTTAACAAATAACTTGTGTAAAAGACCATGTTTAAGCCATAATCATTATCTCTGCATGACATAGATATTCTTTCATTCTAATAACTCTGAGTATAAAATGCAAATAAAAATGGTCTACTTAACAGAAATGTATTGCTCTACACCAAAATATTATGTAGAAATAAAAATAGTGACAGTTGTTCATCTGTTTGTAGTAGTTAAGTGCTCCAAAAAAGCAACAGTATTTCCCCCTTTTGCTGGATTTTTCCACTCCACCTTAAAGTATTTGGTATAGTAGTTGATGGTAAAACGATCAGAATAGAGATCCCATACAATTTGAGACAAGTGGCTGTCCAGTCTCTTCTTAAAAACCACCTGTGATGAAGCACCCAAAACATTTGAAGGCAAGCTGTTCCACTGGTTAATTGTTCCATCAGGAAATTTCTTTTTAGTTCTAGGTTGGTTCTCTCCTTGATTAGTTTCTATCCATTGCTTCTTGTCCTGCTTCAGGTGCTTTGAAGAATAGGTTGATTCCCCCTTCTTTGTGGCAACACCTTAGATATTGGAACATTGTCATGTCACCCCTAGTCTCTCTTTTCATTGAATTAGACACTCCCAATTCTTGCAGCTGTTCTTCATATGTTTTAGTCTCCAGTACCCTAATTATCTTTGCTGTTCTTTTCTGCATGCTTTCTCAACATCTTTTTTATATCATGGTGACCAAAACTGGATGCAATGTTCCAAGTGTGGTCTTACCAAGGCATTATAAGGTGATACTATCATTTCATGCAATCTTGATTCCATTCCTGTTAATGTAGCCTAGAACTGCATTGATTTTTTTGGCAGCTGCAACACATTTCTGGCTCATATTTGATTGTCCATTAGGACTCCAAGGTCCCTCTCACAGTTATTACTATTGAACTAGGTTCCACCTATTCTATACAAAAGTAAAATCTTACTTTTCTTACCATTGAATTTCATTTTGTTAGATAGAGCACATTGTTTAAGTCTGTCAAAATTCTTCTCTATCTTCAGCCTATATTCTGGAATGTTGGCTATTCCTGCCAGCTTGGTGTCATTTGAAATTTGATGAATTCCCTTTCTATCCCCTCATCTAAATGATTTATGAAGATATTAACGAGCATTGGGAAACAGGATTCTGGAATAAATTTGTTCCAATTCTTATGATTTGAGAGGCTGACTTGAGATTTCAAAAATTTGTCCTATAATGCTGTTACAATATAGATTAGGACTCTCCAAACTTGGCAACTTTAAGACTTGTGAACTTCAACTCCCTGAATTCCACAACAAGACATGTCTGTTAAAGTTGCCAAGTTTGGAGATTCCTGGTGCAGATATTAATAGTACTGTATATTGTATTGTCAGTATAATGCTCGAAAAATGACTCCTTATTTTAACAACAACAATTTAATGATTGGATGAGAGATCTAAAGAGTTTAGCAATTCTTGTTTGCTTGTTTCCTTTTTAAAGCAAGAACAAATATTGGTCTCCTGTTTATACAGTATTGTACTGTTTGGATATTAATATCATCTTATTATATGATGGGATTTGGAAAATGGGCTAGTAGGATCATTTTCACAGACCTGACAGTAGTGCAAACTGAGGATTTTATATGTATGCATGTAATCTTGGACAAAGAAAGAAATTGGAGAAATAATGGCAAGAAGAAGATCAAGCCTGTTCCTCAATTTTTTTGTATAAAGAAAATGGGACACGTTCTTATCAGGCAGCTGCAGGAGAACTTGTGGTTTCCTTCAGTTGATGGGACATTGGGAGAGGTTGAATAGCTCCTTATTCAGCTTCTTGGGAGAAAAAACATACTGCTCGTTTATGTCTCATATGACACATATATTTTATTGATTTATTTGATTTATATCCTGCTTATCATCCAGGAGGTAAAGATGGACTACAAATGTACTCTCACCTCCTATTTTTCCCCACAACATTAACTCCATGAGGTAGGTTGGACTGAGAGTGTGACTGGCTCAAAGACCCTCAGTGAACCTCTGAGTGGTGGCTGAAGATGGACTCCTTGCTCCAACATCAATGCATTATCCTGGTTTTCTAAAAGTCAGAAGATGGATGGGGGCAAAGTTAGATCATTAAGGTGTCCTCAGTGAAACAAACCTACTTCAAGTGAATTTGTTAATGAAAACTGGCTTACCTTTGGGATGCCATGGTAGTGTTTATTAGGAAAAAAAAAGCAGTCTTCCCTAGTCAGATGCTTTCTAGATAGGTTGAATGGCAACTCCTATAATGTTAGATTGATTAGTGGCTATGAGTGCTAGTAATTATGAAGGTTCTTTAGCAATAACAATTATGTGGGAGGCACCCAATTTAGGAAAAAAATTAGAACTGTCCACCTTGTGCTGCCCAAAGGATGTATTGAGGGACTAATTTTATGCATCAGTATGCATTCCATGGGAAGTGACTACTGAACCTGGATGATATCTTGAAATCTAGATTCAAATATATATGCTTAGGAAACCAATTACCTTTGCAATTATATAAAATAAAAATATGAAAAAGTAACTATGCGGATCCTGTACATTAAAAACATCTCAGCCCAGATGCTCAAACATGTAGATTGAAGCACAGATCACAAACATTCATACTCAGGAGATACAAATTGCTCTGTTATTTGCAGAATGTCTAGTGTTTATGAATGCCTACATTTAGTATATAACATCCATATATTTGTACAAATACCCAAATGCAGATGTTTATTAACACATACACAATAGCTCAAACACATTCATTGCCCCATATCCTCCATTAGCTCTAGCATCTAGGTTCCTAGGGGAATGTTGAATGCACTAGGAAGACAGTTTCTCCTGCCAGCTCTGTCCCAGGAGGACAGTATAGTCCAATCCAGACTGGTTTACATTCCCTTTTGGGATCCTGCCTAGTTAAATAGAGAGTTCCCTACTGAGTAGGTATTCTTCCTTTTTCTCCTGTTTAATCCCACAGCCCTCTGTCCAAGCAAGAAGGAACACTTCGCAAGTTCTAATCTTAGTGCTGCAGATGCTGCTACTCCCTGTTGAGTTTGGTGTTGTTGTCTGATAACGTTTTCTGACTAACTTGGAATTCACAAACTGCCTACCCTGTACAAGGGCTCTGCAGCAGATACAAGCTTCTTACCAAAGAGTATCTATTGTGTCATAGGGATCTAGTTAAGGTTTCCCTGTTGCAAACGTACTACTATGTTTTCACTTTCTCTTTTCATAGTAGAGTTAATTAGAAATGCAGAAAAATTGATTAGTTGAAATGTTTGCTTTAGAAGTATTATACATTATTCTCACCAGAGAAACCATATCAGCTGAAAGCCTGAAACTCATTGTGATGTATCTTTAGAAAGTGACCTTAGAAAACAATATAACAAGCAGCAAAGACTGGGAGATTTTGGAATGGACATCACGCAGCACACCCGGGCAAATTGCTGATGCCACCAGTTCTGTGTATATTCACACTATGTAACTTCTGTCGTTATCTCATCAAGCAACGATGGTACAGTACACAAAGAATTCTCAAAGCTTCCTGTCCAGCATTTAAAACTATACATACCAGTGGTTTTCTTTCACAGAGTGGGTGGATTAAGCTGAACTATTACCATACTATATATAGAGAGTAACTAGCTAACTTGTAACTAGCTAACTAGCTTGTTGTAACTAGCTAACTCCTGCGGTCTTTTGGTTCTCAAATCATTATTCTATCTGGCAGCCTGTGATACTGTAGCAAGAGTAGTTACAGTGTTCTATGATTATAGAAATAGCAACCTTGGTCACTGTTTTGCAATTATTTGTGTCTTTGTTGTATTTTACCTTCACAGTTCCTCTTCTGAATTTGACTGATTTTCTTCCCTTTTCTGAGTTTTATCCCATGTATTGATTAAACAGAACCATTTGTCCATTAATCTGTGCAAAGATTATCGGTTGCCTTTTAACACAATGGGTTATTTTGGGAAAACAACTTGTTGTATACCAGCTTTTCCCAACCTAGCAGCCTGTTTTTGAAAGAATTGCATCTGCCAGAATTCCTGCCAAACACGGCTTTACTCATTTAAGGATAGCATCAACTACTTTAACCTTATCAGAATTTTACAATTCTATAGAGAAACTTATCTTGATAAGGAGTGAGTAGCATCTTTCCCTTCTTATCAAAGGAAAATATTCCCGGTTTATTCAGTCTCTTGTTAACGGGATTAGTTTGTAATCTCCTGATCCTCCTAGTGGCCCTTTTGTGATTCTAACTTATCTGAAACTTTTAAAAATGTATACAGATCTGGGTACAGTATTCAAATGAAGTATGTTGAATATAGAGTAACATTTACATCCCATGATTGGGAAATTATACTTCTGCTAATGCAGCCAGAAATTGTGTTTCATGTTTATTTATTAGTATGACCAGTCATCTTAAACATCTTTGGAAAACTTACAATTATAAAATCAATACATACATAAAGCAGGAAAACAATAAAATAATAAACAAAAACCCTCTGTCATATCAATTCCCCTTGGGATGCCTCACAAAAAGGCTCAGTTCTCTCCTTCCATGTCTTCTACCCACACCATCCCAGAACCTCAGTAGAAAGCCAGCCCTTCATGGCCTTCTGAAAGGCTCGAAGGGCAGGGACCTCTCAAATTGCTTCCACAAAATAGGGGCAGCCAAGGAAAAGGTACACTTCTAAGGTTCTGCTAGATGGCAAGATTTCAGGGAGGGGACCTGGAGCATGACCATTCTATCTGTCCAGTGAATATTCTTAGGGAAAGGCAGTCCTGCAAATAACCAGGTCCTGCGTCAGGTCATTAAAAGTGTCATTAAAAGTGGTAACCAGCACCTTGAATTGCCCCCAGAAGAAAACTGGAAGCCAATGTAGCTCATGCAACAAAGGTGTAGCATGGATAGGTAACCAATACTGTATCTGCTGCTGTGTTCTGCACCAGTTGTAACTTCTGAGTAGTCTTCAAGCACCTGTAAAGTAAAGCACCTGTAAAGTGCTTTGCAATAATCCAGCCTGAAGGTGACTAAATTGTGACTGATTGTGAGCAAGGCTTCCTGGCTCAGGAAAGAGCACAATTGGTGCACAAAATGAATCCCTAGCCATGGCTGCTACCTGCTCATCAAGTAGGAGCCCTGAGTCCAGAAGGACCAAACCTTTCAGACTTGCAAGTTCTGTTAACATAGACTTACAATAAAGTAGAATTAGTCCATCTTGTTGTGTTTCCTGACTAACTTACCTAGAAGGGCTGACAACAGTTTTGCAAATCTGAAAGTACAAACTTCCTGACACCACTTTTAACTGCTTGATCTATTAGGGTGGATTCTTAAAGTTTCTTTTTCAGACAATTAAACTTCTGGGGAGCTCCTGCCTCTCTGATTGTTTCCTAGGCAGCATCTTTATGCGTTTCACAACTCCCTGTACTGATGTGCTGTTATAATTAACATGTTGAAGTTGGACTTGGGAGACCCAACTTCAAGCCCAAACTTGATCAGAGCTCATAGGGTGATTTGGGGATTAGTCATTTTCTTGGCTAAATCTATTTCACAGGAATGTTATGAAGATAAAATTAGAGAGGAACCCTTTTCCCTTCCAAGGCTGCTTTGAGTTTTCAGAGAAAAGGTGGGATATAAGAAATAAGTTTCTTATGCTGAAATAAATTCAGCAAAGCATAGAAATTGCAAAGACCTCTTTATCTCCACCTGGAAATAAAGCTGTTTGTGGATGTGATCCTTCACTGAGTCTGCTTAAAAAAATAAAAAAAATAAAACTTAGGTTCCCTTGTGGCAATGGCAATCAAATTTGCAGCATCTGCAGCAGGAGTTCTTGGAATCAGAGAATTTCAGAACAGACAAGGCCTGGTGCAAAAGCCTCCTGGAAACTTCATTGAGCAAAGAGAGCACACTGTAAGCACATAAGAATCTTTGGCTCCAGAACTTGCTCTGGAGGAGGAAAATCAAGGGTTCAGTTCAGAAGGTCTGAAGAAAGCACTTAACTTTCTGAAACAAGTGACAAGAAGCACCTGCTCAGCAGTGGCCTCTACACCTGCAGAGTTTACCCAAATTTATTATTCTAGTAAGTCACAGAGCAGACCTTCCTGTTTCACAGATGGTAATGTTCTCCCTCATGCACAAACAGAATGATAAGAAATGCTGGATAGCAAGAGTAAGGATTTGCTATCAGACTGATACTCTGTTTTGGTGTTTTCTGTAGAAATTAGGTTCCAGAAAATATTGACCTTGCATTCCCGATCCCTTCAAGCCTGAATACTGTGCACGTGGTTTGCAAATTTAATTTAATTTAATTTTTCTGCAGTCTTCATATTTCCCAATGTATTGTAATAATTGCTGTTCCAATCTTAGCAAGTGGAGGGAAGCACCTGAAAAAAAAGGCCTGAGTTTCCGAACAGCTGTGTCTCTTATAATAAGAGGAAATGCTGCTTGTCTGAGAGTGGCATCCACTACCACGTGGTTGAATCAATGGCCATAAAGCTGTGTCCATGTGATTTATGTCTCCCAAAGCAGCATTGCTAGCTGCACAGTGTGCAGTAAAAAGCCTGAGGAACCAGGACATACAATAGAACTGAAAAGAAAGCTGCAGGTATAAAAGGGGTGGACTGGAGAAGATGGTACTATGGGATTTCTAAATACATAGTTTGGGGGAAGAATACATCAATGCCTCCTGCTGGGACTAAATGGGACTTTTGCCAGCTGCATCCCAATCCATCTCAGCATTCATCCAGTGCATCTTAAATTATTAACTTGACCATGGGCATGGCCACAATCAGCTGGAATTGCTGCATCTCAGTGGGTCTGCATTTAAGTCATATAGCTTCAAGACTACTGTATATATAGGATGCCTTCACAAAGCTTTTCTCAGTTTCCTAACTGGTTGTTTTAGGCTCTTGACTTTCAGAATTCTCAACCAGAATGGCTTTATTTTTGTAGGCTTAAAATACTAAGATACTTGGAGTTGAAAACAGCCATCTGGAGGGCACCATATTGAAGAAAGGGTAGAGAGCAGGGTGGATAAAAAGCAATGATTTTTTTTAAAAAAAATCAAAAAAATTGGATTTTTTTAATTTAAATTGGATTTTTTTTATTTTTATCAAATTTATTTTAATAAAATGCTTCTGGAGTAAAAATCTATCAAAAGA
>JANHFM010004929.1:35429-46723 GCA_032468115.1 Grayia smithii | reverse complement strand
TAATAGTTTAGTTTATTCAGCATGACATGGAACTTAGTTATGTAGCAGGAGGCTGTATATTCTGCAATATAGAGACTATCGGTGAGTCAACAGCAGGTCAGAGGAGGAGCTGTTGTGGGACAGAGATGATAGTTGCTCTTTAAAAATTCTGATTTAAATCGAGTTGATTTAAATCAAGCCTTTTTACTGGTGATCTAAATCATAATTTAAATCATGATTTAAATCAACTTGATTTAAATCAAATCCACCCTGGTAGAGAGTAAGACCTATCCTGGTGCTTATATAGTACACATTTTCCATTTCCCCTGTGTTGCTTCTAGGATTAAAAAGAAAAGAAATAACAGTTGACCAAATTTTCTAGGTCTGGTCCATCCAGAGTTTTTTTTCATTTTCCCAAACACCTCCAGAAGAATTTCTGGACATTTGTTTTAGTTATGCTGAAGGGGTGAAAGCAATTCTCTTTTACACAATGCCAAATTAACATGAATCACTATAGTTCTAAGTGTGTGTTCTGCCAGAGAAGCTATTTGGTTCATTTCTTTCCTAGAAACATGGATACACACGCACACATACAAAAACATTTTGTATGTATGTATGTTATTGCAACACTATTTAATGTGGCATCTAGGGTGGAATAGAATCTTCATTCATCCCATCTCTGCCACAAAACGATTGGTTAGAAATACTCAAACTCAATTCTATTGGTGTAAAATATTAATATGTTTCACAGGGTTATTTTGGTAGCAAATTCAACATCTATAACATAGTTTGCAAATTAGAAATGCCATAGTAACTATAACTTTTGTTTCTAGCATTGGGGGTGTTGTAATTTGTTTTAATATTTTATTTTATAGTAATCAGTTCTAGAAAATCAACTTTGGTATTTAGGTTAACTTAGATATCCTTCTCAGTATGATAGCAACTTAAATATGGAAAGGAGAGAGAAAGGGTTTGTAACAGGATATTTATTTTTTGTAGTATTCTGCAATATATAAAGTATACAATTTCTAATATCTTTACAACAAAAAACTGTAAATGTTCACTTTAATTAGGAAGCATGAATTTCGAAAAGATACCAGATTAAGAAATACTCACCATCAATATCTCTATGCTGACAGGTATTTCATTCCCCTTAATTATCTCATTGGCACTTATCACTATGTAAAATTAGAATGACACCAACTAATTCATGAGGGAAGAAGGATTTTCTTCAGAAAGATTATTGCAAAGGTTTGTATTGTCATTGTCATCAGGGAACTTTAGGTTTATCTGAAAAACTGGATTGTAACTAGTCCTTTTGAGTTTTCCATGGCTATTCAGCATTCTGTCACAAAGTGTGCCACTCAGCATTTGGGGAATAATGACTCATGTCTCTGCTATCATAGTGAACCATAATTGGACCAACATACTTCCCAGTCATCATCACTACAACCATAGCAGCTGGTTATGCCAAATGACAGATCCACAATCTCTTTGTTGCTCCCAGAAGGGTTTCCTCTGTCCTATACATCTACTTGTAACAAACCAAAATTGGTAAAAAGGCTGTTGCTAGCCTTTTAAATTTGAGTCAGCTTTAGAGGTTTTTTTTAAAAAAAGCACTGTTTTGTATTTCATTAATAGCATAGGAGCAATTGGAGGAATGTGTAAGTGATGCCTTTGTTTACTATGCTAAAATTCTATGTTGCACTGATCTGAGGCTATGGTAGTAGCTAATCCTTTTCATCCCAGCTATATGACCTTGATTATTTCCCTAGTCTTCTCTCTTGAGCTTAACTAGCTCTATAGTTAGTTATGTGCAATATCTGGGTATTATGCAGAATATCTGGGTGTTATGAATATGAGATGATCAGCTAGTAGAATTAAGATGAACATTTTTGAAAACATTTTTTCATAAGATTATTGTGTAAACTAACATTTATTTTGTTAAGCAATAGGCTTGATGTTTTGGACTCAAATTCCATGGTGCTGACCATTGGGCATCCAGATCAGGCTTGGAAAGAACTGTAATCCATATCATCTGGCATCAGGTTGCCTATTTCTGGTGTTATTAATTTCAAATAAGGTGTAGAACTCCAGAGGGAAACAGAAAAATGGAATTTGCCTCTTCTTAATCTGATGCATCTGAGACTGGTACTTGTCACAGAATATTAAGCTAGACACCTGAACACATAAGTCTATTTTTATATATTACAGACCCAAATTTGGTGATTACTCACTGAAACAACTGACTCTTGGAAAATTTTGTGATCTGAGGTCTGAAGCTTACCGTATTTTTCGGAGTATAAGACACACCGGAGTATAAGACGCACCCTAGTTTTTGGGGAGGAAAATAAGAAAAAAGCTGATTGGGGGTGGATCTGCCTCCCGGAATACCCCCAGCAATGAATTTTAGCAGCAGGTTCCATGGTTCTGAGCTCTGTGTCTTGCTTTTTTTTCCTGCCTCTGAAACTTCTGAAACTCTGTTTCAGGAAAAACTTTTTTTCCTGCCTCTAAAAGCCTCCCAGAGCTTCAGAAAAAAAACTCTCTGAGGCTTTTATTCTGAAGCTCTGTTTGGAGACTACTTTTCTGAAGCTTCTGCTGAAAAAGAAATCTGCCTCTGCCTCCCCTTTCAGCAAACATCCTGCTTTACTTTCATTTTCATTTTGAGCAGAGCTTGAAGATTAGCACAAGAAAAAAAAATCTCCCAGCATTTTATTTTCTTGCTGCAAGCAGCAGAGGCCCACAGAAGCAAATGGCAATTGCTACAGCCTGGAACAGCTGACGGTCGGGACAATGAACATGCTAATTAGGCCATCTAAGTCTATGGAAGAAGCTAAAGGGGCTGTTTCTGCTTGCTCTAAGCAGGTAAATTGAGGCCAAAGGGTGGGGGCCAGTGGGTGGATGAGGCTACATTCAATGTATAAGACACACCCACCCAACTTTTCACCCCCTTTTAGGGAGGAAAAAGGTGTGTCTTATACTCCAAAAAATACGGTACTTGTCTATTATCACTGCCAGAGAGTATGGAAATTGATCTGAGTTAATATAAAACTGATTTAAGTTACTGCTAGAAGTAGCTTGAAATGTGCATACCAGTTCTATCTAATCAAGCATGCTTGACATAAATAAATATTTCATTTCTATGATAGTTTCAGGTTGATAATTACTTTGAAATCAGGGCAAGGGAATCAGTTAGGGATGACTTCTTCTCATAGAATGGTTAAAAAAATTTATATTAGTCATTTGATATGTTTGCTGTTTTGTATAAGAAAAATAAATATGCTTTTGATTTTAATGTATGGTTTCCATAATGTAGCTTTCAGTCCCTCTACAAAATCACTGTTGCTGAGCTGAATGATATTTTACCTTGACATAGTTTCAAGGAATATTTTTTTTACCATTACTGTGAACAGGTTCAGTGGACACTAGATGGAATCATCATAAATGAACCATGATTATAAAGAGAGCAGTCTAGGGCAGTGATGGTGAACCATCACTGGGCAGTGATGGTCGCCACTGTGTGCCAAAAGTGGGGGGAGTGCAGGGGGGTCGTGCATGCGCATGCCCACACCCATAATTCTATGAGCCCCACCCCCCTGCATGGATGCATGACATCCCCCCGCACTCCCCCGCTTTTCACACGGTGTGCCCAGTAGGCCCGTTTTTTGCTCTCCCCAGGCTCCAGAGCCTTTCTAGGAGCCAGGGGGGCAAAAGTGGCCTTCCCCACCACCCCGGAGGCCCTCTAGAGGCTGGAAACAGCTCATTTGCTGACTTCCAGTAGGACCGGAAGGCCTGTTTTTTGCTCTCCCCAGGCTCTAGGGCCTTTCTAGGAGCCTTGGGAGGGTGAAAATGGCCTTCCCCACCCTCCTGGAGGCCCTCTGGAAGCCTGAAACAGCCTGTTTGCCAACCTCCTAACCCTAAAACTAGAAAGCTCTGTAGCAAAAAATGGGCCTTCTGGTTCACCAGAAGTTGGCAAATGGGCTGTTTCCAGCCTCCGGAGGGCCTCTGGGGGGTGGGGAAGACCATTTCCCTCCCCCCAGGCTCCTAGAAAGGCTCTGGAGCCTGGGGAGAGCAAAAAACTGGCCTTCCCCCCCCCCAGACCTTCTGGAGAAACAGCCTGTTTTCCTACTGCTGGTGGGTCCAGAAGGCCCGAAAATCAGATGGTCAGCACGCACATGTGCATGTCAGAGCTGAGCTCATGTGCTCATATAGCTACACGTGTCACCTGTGGCACGCGTGCCATAGTTTCACCATCACGGGACTGGAGTATTGACTGCTTTTCCTTTTCACTCTTCTTGTTTCTTGCAAAGTGGCTAGCTGAATCTGAGAAATCAGACAAAGGATAATTTAAGAGAAATGTAGCATCAATGATTTATGGGCCTCTATCAAGTATAAAATACTTTTCAAATATATCTTTCACTTTATCATAACACATATTTAAAAGCACCCATCAGAACTTAAAAGCAACCATTGTTCTTTTCTTTGGGAATCCAGCATCATTAAAAAATCCATCTGGGATATATTGTAGCCTGAAGTTACATGAAGGAGAACCTAAAGCATATTTCACCTTTTTCCCAAATGCTGTCTTGTATTTTGAATCCAGACAGACGCTCAGAGTCTGATCTCATGAAAGCAGAGTTCTTTCTGATTAGACACTAAAGAGTCTTCTTAAATTTTTAACTTTCTCTTAAATTCAGATCAAATGTTGAAATAACATGGAAACTTTCCACAGAAAGCTTTTTTTTTTTTGCTTTAAAAATAGCTATCTTAATTTATCATTTATTTGAATTCATTTAATCATTTTAAAAAGCATTAATTCTACTTTTAAGATCATAGCAGGGGTGGGTTCTACTTACCTTTGCTACCGGTTCTAAAGGTGCATGTGCTTTGCTCATGGTTGGAGCGCACAGAGTACGCATTTAGCATGCACTTGCGCTTTACGTGCATGCACGCCGAACGCATGCTCCCATGCATGCGCAGAAGCTTTTTTTGCAAAAAAACACAAAAAAAGCATTCTGCGCATGCATGCGAGCGCACTCTGCACGCTCCGTGCAGAGACCGGTAAGTACGGGCGCGCAGGTGGGCCCAGCTCCCGGTCACGAAGAACCGGTTCGGTGACGTCACAGCGTCACCGCTACCGGATTGCCCGAACTGGTCTGAATCGGGAGCAACCCACCACTGGATCATAGCATTATCTCCCCTCTACTCATAAGTGAGAAATGAAATCTCTCCCCTTCTTGGGCAGTTTAATTTGGATGTAGCATAGCCATAATGGCAATTAGTTCAGTTATTGGTTCGTGCAATTTGCATATACTAGATTAGTAGAAACACCTAGACACACAATCTTATTATTTCATTACTCAGAAGAAATACAGAAATACAGACATGTTCTATGGAGATTGTCAGGAAATGGATTTGAAGTAATTCTAGAATAATTCCATGATAAAGAAAAGAGACAGGAACAGAACCCTTAATCTTCTGAATGAAATCTATTGGGGAAAAACTGAGTCGGAGATAGTCCCATGCTTCATCTCATGGCCTGGCCTGGCCCATATTAATTTAGCCAGGAAGGCCAATCAAAAATTACGGTATACAGCTTTGTTTTATTCAGTCTTCACAAAGGTAATTGTTATGGTTTTTATGGCAATACTTGCAAAGAGAATAAATGATTTCTTTTAATGAAATGATACATCCTGCTCAGATGTGATTTGTTCAGAAGACTTACATGAGAGACAATATTAGGATCACGCTGGATGTCACCAATAAGTACAAAGTAATAATAAAAAAAAGTGATTATGATCTTTCTTGATGGAGAAAAAGCCTCTGAGAGTGAGAATGGATTTCAGGATTTATTCCTGAAATTTTGAAAAAGATGACTTGTCACCCATTTATTTCTCACATGGATACAAAGTGTTTATAGTTAACAAAAAGCCAAGTACCATATTTTTCAGAGTATAAGACGCACCTTAGTTTTTTGGGGGGTAAATAAGAAAAAGCTGATTGGCGGGTGGATTGGCCTCCTGGAATGCCCCCAATCAGCTGTTCCCAGAGGTGAATTTCAAAAACAGGTTCGTTGCTTGGGAACTCTGCACCTTGCTTTTTTTTTCTGCCTCTGAAACTTCTGAAACTCCATTTCAGAAAAAAAAAAATTCTTCTGCCTCTGAAAGCCTCTGAAACAACTTTGTTTCAGAGGCTTTTTTCTGAAGCTCTGTTATGGAGGATTTTTTTCTGAAGCTTCTTTCAGAGGCTTTTTTTCTGAAGCCCCATTTCAGAGGCTTTTTTCAGCCTCTGAAACCTCCGTTTGAAAGGCTTGTCAGGGCTACATTTGGTGTAAAAGACGCACCCTGGTTTTCATCCTCTTTTTTGGGGAAGAAAGGTGTGTCTTATACTCCAAAAAATACGGTAAATAGTAAAAACACCAGTGCATCATACTAAAGCCTATCTCCTCTAATATCTATTGGAGCCCTTCATGCTAAAAACCTGTCAAGGAAATAATATTTTAGGGGTTCAGTTAGCAAATCAAAATTAGTTTTAAAATGCATGCTGTTCCTGCAGTCCTGCAGTTACTCAGTTACCTAATCAGAACTGGGTAGTATTAATGGAATATATAGACTACTGTATATACAGCTATATAGGTTTGCTTCACATAAACATGTTGAGATGGAATTGAACAGAGAAAGCAAAGCAACACCGAATCTCGTAACCAGGCTTAACAAAAAGAACAAAAAAGAGTGAAATAGTTAGAAATCCACCTGTCAAAAAATAATAAGGATTTGTTTAGAAATAATTATTGCTAAAAAAATTGTTGTGGGTTGGAGGAATTGCAGCTGTAAAAATGAATATTTTACCAAGACTTTACTTTGTATTCCAAATGATTCCAACACTTACCCAAAATAAATGTTTAAGTGATTGGCACAGACAAGTAGTGAACTACACACAATCCAACAAAACCCCAAGGATTAAATTCAGATTTGACAGATTTGGAGGAGTGTGGAGATTTGGCAGCTCCAAACTTTCGATTTTATTATTATCCCGACTGCTTAATATGGATTACATAGTAGATTACCTTATGCCCTAATTACTACTTTTAAGGCTCTTAGTTCACAATGATTCAATTCACCTGACTTATTTCACTGTTTTCAGATCAAAAGGATCGAATTAAAATAGTTGCAAAAACAAAATAGTTGCAGAAACACACACACACATGCACACACATGGGGATGGTAGAAGTAATGTTATTCCAGGCTTGATTGCTAAAATATATAATTCATTCTTTAAAAATTGTCTGAAATGTAAAGAGCACATAGTAAAGTTCAACAGTTTGGGGAAATGATTTATACCAGAATAAAACAAATCTTAACAGTTCAGTTCTCATTTCAACTTGTAATATTTTTATTAAAATTTACTAAATCATATATTCCCTAAAGGTAAATGTAAAGTCTCCCCTCGCACATATATACTAGTCATTCCTGACTCTAGGGGGCATTGCTCGTCTCTGTCTCAAAGCCGAAAAGCCAGTGCTGTCTGAAGATGTCTCCATGGTCATGTGGCTGGCATGACTAAACGCCAAAGGCACATGGAATGCTGTTACCTTCCCACCAAAGGTGGTCCCTATTTTTTACTTGCATTTTTTACCTGCTTTCGAACTGCTAGGTTGGAAGAAGCTGGGACAAGGAATGGGAGCTCATCCCGTTACGCGGCACTAAGGATTCTAACCGCTGAACTGCCAACCTTTCGATCGACAAGCTCAGCATCTAAGCCACTGAACCACCGCGTCCCCTTCATTACATATAACATGGCCCTTTATCTGAACAAAACAGTATAGTTGTGAACTGCATATGTAATCAGCTTATGATCAAAACATTATCATGTAAAAAAATACTTGATAGAATTCATAGCAGTTCTTTTTTCAGTGTTATACTCAACTCTGGATGAAAAAGCCAAATAATTTTATGCTTATAATACTGACATCCTAAATTTTAATTAATATTGATAGAATGCTTTTTTCTCTTCTCTACTTCAAGTTATCCAAATAATAAAATGTCAATAATTTTCAATTAGTATACCATGCATGAAAGTTTAAATCAACATAATAAAATATTACTCAAAACTCATATGTGGATCTGATTGGGCAAATTGTAGGGGTGACACAAAATAGGATTTGAATTTTCTTTTACAATGCTATTATTGCTGTTCTATATTTTGCATTTTGATATGGTAATTACTAATTTATAAATCATCATCATCATCACTAATTGCAGTGCTATAAAAATGGTCTATGGCCATTCAAATCTTGAGTGATATTTTGTTCATTATGGCAAGTGCCACAGGAAACAAAGTGGCCAAAGGATGCCAATCCTGTCATATCTCATAAGATGACCAGAAATGTTTGGAGACAGGTGGCCCTGCATATAGCCTGACCTTATGTTTATAAGAACCATGTTAGGAATTGGAGTTAACCTAACTGGTTGGTTAGGCAATATATGCAAGTCATGATACTATGTTGTTGTATCTTTAAGAATGTGCTGAGATGGTAATTGGCTGAGTTTCTCAAACGGCCATAAGAGGGAGCCAGAAACCTGGTTTGGTCTCTTTACTAACTCTCTAACTCTTTATCTCTCTACTATCTCTATTTCTATATTGCTCATTGCTGTATTAACTCTAGTTCGTTGTGTATTGCTGTATGGATCACTGTTTAATACTGGTAAGAACTGACTGATTTGATTGTGTATGACTTTGGACTGTTTTACTTGACTTTGCTTCAAGTATTGCCGGAAGTAAAAACTATTTTATACTAGTCAGTGAATCTGTTTTGTTGGTTTGTGTTATCTTCACAATTCTCACTCCACTCTTACTCTGCTCCTCTGCGCTTACTCAATCTCCAAACGGGGATTTACCTCAACAAGAGGGCAAAGTGATCTCTTCTTCCAACACTATCTTCGAGATACTTTAATCAAAGTGTGGGATAAAACTCGAAAGCAATACTATACTAAGATTCCTAATTGGTTATCTCCCTTGGAAGCAGTGATCCACTCCCCACGAGCACAAAATCAGATATAAGGAATTACTAGATACAGATGGCAGGTTTAGACCCAAACAGGAACTGAGTGATAGAGGGATTGACCTAAATTGGTGGATTTATTTGCAAGCCCAATCAAAGTATAGAAAAGACTAGGGAAAACAGGGTATACAAATAGAACGATCAGAACTAGATAAGATCTTATTTGGGGTTGATAAAGGCATGTTATCTAGATTTTACAAATTTTTTATGGAAAGAAATTCGGAGGAAATAATGAAAGACCTGATAGCTGCCTGGAGTAAAAATTTTGGATATCAAATAGACACAGAGGAATGGCAAGAAATTTGGGGAGGGAATACTAAATTGATATTGTCAGTAGCATATAAAGAGAATATAATGAAAATGATCCATAGGTGGCATCTCCTACCAAATAGATTGGCGAACATGTTCCCAGGCTCCCCAGCAAAATGTTGGAAATGTGAGCACATTAATGGCACTTTCTATCACTTATGGTGGACATGCCCCGAGGCAAAAAAAAATTGGCAAAAAATTAAAAGATGGCTAAAAGAGATTACAGGATGCGACATTGAATTGTGGCCAGAGATATACTTGCTCGGACAGGTACTTAAAGACATTAGAAAAAGAAATGTGGTACTTAGCCCACCACATAATTATAGTGGCAAGAATAACATTCACACAATATTGGAAAACCCCTTTGACTCCCCCAGATCAAATAATAATCCAGAAGATTTTGGACTGCGCAGAAGCCGACAAATTAACAAAAACACTCAGAGGCAAAGAAGAGTCAGAATACTATTTATGTGGACTAAATGGTATGACTGGCTCAATAATATACATAATTCTAGGCCATAAAAAATAGGAAGTGATATATGTTTTAGCGCATATTTGTAAATATTTAAGACGTTTCTCTCTTGGATGCACATATTAACACAAATTTGTAAATACCTATTGCTCTTCTCCTGAAAGTTAAATATCGACCAATTAAGATACTGACTGCTTTTCCTTATTCATTATATAGCTAAATATTGATTTGTTATACTATATGTATAGCTTGTTTTGCCTATATTCTCTTTTTGTATATTTGTATATTATGTGTATTTCTTTCTTTTTTTTCTTTTGTTGCTATTATTTGTTGTTATTTTTTTCTTTTTAACTTTTAAAAACCAATAAAGACTATTTTATTTTTTTTAAAAATAGGATCTTCCAACAGATGTTGGAAGTGTTGCTCGGCCAGAGGTACATTCTTCCACCAGTGGTGGACTTGTACATATGACTCAGTATATAATATAAGTTGGGACAGATGCTATGTATGGCTCAAAAGAAGGATAAATGCAGGAGTTGGGGAATAGGAGTGTAGAACAAAATTTAGATAGGTTAATTAATATGTTATATAATGTTGAAAGGAAAGAATAATTGAGTTGCTTTTAGAAAGTAGGAACTTGAATGTACTAGAAAGATTAGCTGGGATGGTACTATTCACTGGTAGTAGGAGAGTGATTATAACTCTCGGTCATTCTAGTTAGGTTTTGTTTGTTTTTTCTTTTATATATATGGTTTGTGTTATTCAATTATGTGGTTTTGTGTGTTTTTCTTTTCTTTCCTTTTTTCCCTTTTTTTCTATATCATTGTTGTGATATCCTTTTTATTGTAAATAATCAATAAAGACTACTTAAAAAAATCCCTTTGCAAAAAAAAAAAAAAGCTTAGGGTCTATAGTTTGCCTTTTAATCTCAAATCCAAATAGAAAAATAGGTCAAATATCCTCTAATAAAACAAGCTGAAGAAGCACATAAAGGGTGTTATCAGGCCATGTAAAACTGGTGGGATACAAGTCTTTGCACTTGATTTAGGCTAAATCCTGATTGGTATAGAATCTGCACATTGATGTGGTGATTATATTCTTGCTTAATGTTGCCTATCCCCTATTTAAATCTGGGATCCCCAAACTCTTCAGTTTATCAACACATACACACCCTGTCCAACATTTCTTATATGAAAATAAATACTACTGTAATATTATTGTGTGTAATGGTAGTAACAAAAACTATGAACCGAGGTGGCACAGTGGTTAGAGCAGGGGTGAAATCCAGCAGGTTCTGACAGGTTCTGGAGAACCGGTAGCGGAAATTTGGAGCAGTTTGTAGAACTGGCAAATACCACCTCTGGCTGGCCCCAGAGTGGGGTGGGAATGGAGATTATGCAATATCCTTCCCCCAGGAGTGGGAGGGAATGGAGATTTTGCAATATCCTTCCCCTGCCATGCCCACCAAGCCAT
>JANHFM010004928.1:65665-79627 GCA_032468115.1 Grayia smithii | reverse complement strand
CTATGACTATCATTAAGTGTTGTACCCTATGACTCATGCCAAATGTATCTTTTCTTTATGTACACCAAGAGAGTATGTACCAAGACAAATTCCTTGTATGTCCAATCACACTTGGCCAATAAAGAATTCTATTCTATTCTATTCTATATTGATATAAGAAGCATTATTTTGCATTAAAACATTACTTGATTCACCAAATGGCAGACCATTAGAGTCATAAAGTGAAAACTGATTTTACCCCATTCTAACTTTTGGGGTTACCATTACACCAAAAAGAGGGAGAGGAATTCGCAAACAGTTTTATCTGTTTTAGATGCATGCTATTTAGCTGTAAAGGTCAAACTTTCCAGGAAATTTAAGTTGTTATAGCTTGCAATTTTTCAAATAAAGAGCTACCATGAGCTCTTTTACTTGAAGGCTCTTGCATGCTGAGGCTTTATCTATTTAGTCTTGAGCTCCTTGGCATCCCACCTCCCCCCACTGTGACACTAATTCTCTTAATGCTCCTGCCATTTCATTTTCTTTTTCTGTAATTTGTTCAGAGGTTTACCATTAGGAGCAGTTAGTGTGCTTTTGGGTTGGCTGCTACATTGTGCTGCTATTCGGTTTCTCTGGGTCTTTCTTAAGTTTTCTAATTGTGCTCCAAGCTTTCTTGACGTTGTTAGTCAAATCTGTTCTCTCGGTTAATTCCTTCCATGTCATGAATTGCTGCTTACCAAGCACAGCTGCCAGCTCTTTCCTGTAGAGATATTTTCTGCAAATGATTGTAATTGTATGTTTGAAAGTAGCTACCAGATAGCAGTGGCCAATTGGGATGTTACACCAAAATACCTCCCTCCTACTCCCCTTGGTTGCTAACTCTGTGGTTGCTAAAGTCCACACTGAATTGATGGCACATAACCAATCAATTCTATATTCCTCCCAAATCGTATTACATAAGAAAGGCCCTCTTAATAATTTAAAACTATTGGTAGACTCATATTGGAAAATATAATAATCTTGGCTGATAGAGGTTGAAGGATTTTGCTTGTGCATGTAAGCATTCCTGAGCATAAGAATTTATGAAGCAGGTTTAATGAATGCAACAAAGTTTTATTTACATGATATCTCTCATATCTCTCGCTCTCTCTCCCTCCCTCCCTCTCCCTCTCTCTTCTATCATCTATCATCTATCCATCATCTATCTATTCAATTGATATCTATATAGCTGCCTATCTCAAACATAAGACTCTAGGTTGCTATTGAGGAATAAAACCACCATAGCAAAACAATAAGCTGAGATAAAGCCAAATCAATTAACAACACTGGTTTAACCATACATCTTGAGCTTCTGATTCAGCAACAGAACCAGATCTTTAAGACCTTAGGAAAAGCCAGAAGTGGTGGGTTAAGTCTAATCTCCTAGGGAATAATGTTACAGATAGCCAAAGGCTCTCCTCTGGAGATGCACCAGTTGACATTCCCTTATTACATAGATGGAATCTGGAACATGTCTTTCCTGTGGAATTTCACAGAATGAGTAGATACCACCAAGAGAGATGATTTTGGCCCCATTACATTATAGCAACAGGCAAATACAGCCTATCACTCCCTTCATCTTACCACAAGAGTCAAAACAACAAGTGGTCCATCCATATATGTTTAGGCAGAAGGGCAAAATAAAATGTCTTCAGCAATTGCACAGATATCAAGCAGGGAGAATGTTAGACAAAGAAGACACAACTAACTCCTTAATTCTCTATGTACTGTACACCTTGTTGCTTCCTTATGGTCAATAAGTTATTTGTTGCTAAGAGTCCATGCTACTGAATGGCTCCAACATGAGCTTTGCAGGAAAAATGGGAGGGATATTTTATAATCTTTCATGCAAATACCTCAGATTTTCTCAATGTTGTATTTTGATAATCGAAAGCCTACACGGCTACTTCATAATTTAAAAGAAAACTGTTTGGAAAAAATTCATTTTTCCAATATTATTGACCAATCATAAATCAGGTTTTAAAAATATCCTTTTGATCTCAATTTTCACATTATTTCTCAATGTCATCAACTGATAACATATTCAGAAATGAAACCCATTTTAATTTTTCCTCTCTGTTTTTCTTTTCCTAGCCACTGCTCAAACGGCTATTATTGTAAAGACAAGTGTAATGTTAGTAATATTAGTAAGGTAGCTGAAGAATCCGACTAGATTAAAAAGAAGTAAATGAAAACCTGAGGGGAAAAAATTCCCAAAGGAAAGACTGGAATACAACATTATACATTCTCCTCAGGAAAAAAATAGCAGCAGGTGGGGTGGCTGTTATTTCATGCATCCATCTGTAGTTTTACACTGATTAGGAAGCTTGGCACATTCAGTGGGAATTTTTCAATCACCAACTCAGGTTTTCCTATGAGATGTATTCCACTCATCAGGTAGTCAGTAATAATAATAAAAGGGAAAAGCATGTAAAAAACAAGAATAAATACAAGTAAAATTGTTAGGCTGTATTCTCCATACTGAAATATAGAACTAATATTAGACTGGGTCGTCCAATGCATATTAAATCCTATTATATTCCATTTACTCTGTGGCGCTATAGTACAATCCAATATATTTTCCTTACTTTTAAGGCGAAGTAAATCTGATTATAATCACAAATGTACTTTAGCTTTCAATAAAATAAAATTTAATAAAGTTGTTAGGAAAAACAGAATTGAAAACCAGCATCAGTGATGAAAAAGAATGAAAGACAGATCTGAGATGGGAACAAGGGATAAGCAATGAGAAAATTCCTCACAATGTTGTGACATCAGCTCCACCTCTTTTGTACTTGTGTTGTGATGTCTCACAATAACACAAGAAACAGGAGAGTTTGCATCTGGAGGTCTTGGCACATGATTTGTCATTTTGACAAAATTTGCTGCCAACACCTGTGTCAGTGTTTTGATAGAAATTTGAAAACAAAAACAGGAACATGTTCAGGTTACCAAGTAAGAGCACACAAAGACAACATGGAAATATTGTCAAAGTGTCAGAAAGACAGAATAAGTTAAGGCTGGCAAAGAATACTAAAAAGAAAAATGCTTTAGATAACATTCAAAACAAAACAAAAGAAGAATCTGTACATCAACTGTTGAGTGAAACAGTAAATGCAATGGGTTGGAAAGAACAGGCAGAACCATTCAGCTCCAGTTTGGCTTAGTCTACTCCAATAGACTATCCCCCACCCCCCAAAGACAATTATAAAGAGAAAGATCAAATGGAAACTTTAAAGCTTGAGACTAACAGAAACATAGTCAAGGAATACTCCATTTACTTTGAATGGGTTTAAATCTCCAGGGCCAAATGAACTGTATCCTAGGATGTTAAAGGAACATACTGGTGAATGGATGAAGTGTCAGACTTCTGTTTACAAAATGGAAAAAGAAGGATCCAGAGAACATTGATCATCCTGTTTGGCAACAATACCCGGAAAAATTCTCAAATACATCAAAGCAATAAATCTGCAAAAACCTTGAAAACAGTGTCATGATTACCAGAAATCAACATGGATTTACCAAGACTCCAAGATAATTTACCAATCATCTCCTCAGCTAATTTGTTCATTATATTGTGGGAATGCTGCAAAATAATATGTCTTGATTTCAGCAAAGGAGTAAACAAATAACTCTATTACATCCTAATTAAGTATTTATATATAAAGTCCTACATGGCATGGGCCCAGGGTACTTACAGGACCACCTTCTGCCCTCATCCCACCACCTCATGCGCTCACATAGGGCTGCCCTCTTCAGGGTGCCATCGGCCAGACAATGTCGGTTGGTGGTGCCCAGAGCGAGGGCATTCTCGATGGGCATACCAACCCTCTGGAACGGGTTACCCACTGACCTCCGGATGGCCCCTGACCTCCGCTCCTTCCATTGTGACCTGAAGACGTGGCTGTTCCAACATATTGGCTGACATGATTGGATTTTTTAAATTTCTTATCTGTTTTTAATTGTTTTTAAATACTAACTTAAATTTTAATTAATTAAATGTTTATTGTTGTTTTTAATGTTGTGAGCCGCCCCGAATCCTTCAGGAGAAGGGCTGCATATAAATTGAATAAAATAAAATAAATAAATAAAAATAAAATAATTAACAAATCAAGTAGATTCGTAGCTGATTTCAAAGTCACACTTTAGTTCATTTTCCTTTAACATACAGGACTGAGGAATCAGTTCTTTGCTCCCATACCTTTATTCATGCCATGATTTGAAAGGCGGGAGAATGCGGGAAAAATTAGATCAGACAGGCTTTACATGATATTTTTACCTGCTCAAGGCAGTATAATATTTTAGTCTGATTTCATATATTTAAGAACAACAAATTAAACTACAATCTTATTCTACTATATATTTGATAAATATTTCTACATTGAAAATAGTTTTAAAGTGCCAGAGAATTGGGGAATTTTATATCCTCTCCCTAGTTTTTCTCAAGATTGAGGTTACTTGTATGTATATCAATCCATTGGATAACTACTGATATATCTACAGTATCTGTGTGCCTAGGAAAACAGTAATAGAAAACGTAATCGCTAGAAATAAATAAATATCTCCCTGAATAAGCATAGAACCTTTGTTATCCATTTGTTTGATTGCTCTGTCCTTTTTTTTTTACCTAGCTGAGGATATATGATACTGAAAACCCAGAATCATGGAAAAGAACATATAGGGAGGAATAACATTAACCATTACTGAATATAAAACATTAACACCAATCTAAGCTGTCAAAATTGCTTTTTGGCAATATACTCTTGATAGGTGTCCAAAAACACACTCTTTTGTCTTTCAGAATTTGGCTTCTGCTCCCTTCCCATTCAGAATGTTCCCCTGGCTGTAATTACATGGGAAATTGAAAATCTTCTATAATTCTTATGCAAACTGGGAGCTCAGGCTACCTTCCCCAACCTTGTAGCCTCAGCTCAGGTTTTAGGTAAGCATAGCAATGAGTTTCCTGTAGCTACTATATTGTTCCCAGACATGTATGGGAATTAAATATTGAGTCCTTTCATCAATAGAATTCCCAGATTTAATTCCTCCCAATTCCATCTTTATTATTTTTATAAATATTTTATAAATAATTCAAGGCAGTAAACATATCTAATATTCCTTCCTTCTCCTATTTTCCCCACAGCAATGCTATGAAGTGAGTTGGGCTGAGACAGACTGACTGGCCCAAAGTTACCCATTATTCCTCTCTGTATGCAAAAGGGGCACTTGAAATCATAAATGTTGAGAGTGGGGCACTTGAAATCATACATTTGTTTTATTTATTTATTTATTCATTCATTCAATCAATCAATCAATCAATCAACATGTGTAACCATTCAATTCAACAAGTGATTCTCAGGACCAATACAAATAGTTCACAGAACCCAAACATAATTATAACTTTTTCAGAAGCAGGCACAATCCTATTGTAACTATAGGCTGAGCCAATGATAGTGTTGGAAGTTTGAACTAATGTCTGGAGTTTACCAAAGTCTGGACAGGCAAAGTAACTTAAATAAATCCCTTCAAGACTGAGGTGCTGCATAAACTTTAGAAATCCTAGAAGAATACCTTAGTAGGGATTCTGAATGAAATTGCAATCCCCTGAAAAGAATTGGTTCACAACTCAAGGACCCTCTTAGACTAACAACTACTGCTTAAACAGCATGTAGAAGCTGTGGCTGGGAGGACCTACTGTTATGTCCAGGTCCAGATAGATGAAGATGCTCTACTGATTGAAACTGATGTATTAATCCATGCATGGTTGAAATGCTGTAGCACTCTGTACATAGGGCTGTCTTTGGGGATAATTTGTAAGGTATATTTGATCCAGAACAGTAGAGTGAGAATGCTGAGGGGTTAATTCCGCCAGTGCAGACTAACATCATTGATAAAATGCTGAGATTCTACATCCAATTCAGATGGATGGTTATTATTTAGCGTGTAGGACTGGGTGATAATCAAGAGTCACCTTACTAGAATTGAATCTACATATCCAATAATAATTTCTGAAGATGGACTGCTTCAAACACTTCTCCACGTGAATTTAGAGGGATAAGGGTGAAAATTCAAACCTTTTCAATAGTGGATACTTGCTGCCTTTTTTTATTTCCCCCTCCCAATGGATTCCCCTGTTATAATGGTAGCCTTTTTCAGCCTGATATTTTCCATATACCTAAGGCTATAGCTTTAGAGAAACATCTTCAAATATAATCCATATTTTTGTATTCTCTGTTTTATCCCACAGATTTCCTAGGTAGATACTGTGCAATGACAGCTATAAATATTTACATAGGGTAACCACGGTTTTAAATATCTCAAAAGGAACTGCGACTCTCATGAATGAAAAAGGAAAGCGGATAAACTAAGAAGTTTTTTAGTAGGAAAATTAAAGTCAACTTTTAATATTAATTCCTTTAATATAAATTTATACTTACAAAATTTTTAAAGGTAGTTTTTGACTTACCATTGTAGTTGAGACTAAATTTTGGACAGTTGTTCATGCACCCATGAACAAAACCAAATTTTACAACCATTTTTATGATGGCCATTAAATGAGTCTGAATCCAGTTTTTGTTAGAAATTAGCAAAAAAAAAAAAGCCCAGCAAAAATCAGTCTTATGACTTCCGGAAAGTGCACCCAGTTGTAAATTTGAGTTGGTTGCCAAATACGGTACCTAAAACATGGCCATGTTATCAGGGAGCAGGGGAGGACACAACATTTTACAAAGGATGCAAGTGCTTTCCAAGGTCATCATTACTCTGAACTATTCTTAAACAAACAGTTGTAAGTTGAGGATTGTCTGCATTATGACTGCTTTATTATTAAACAAAATGGAACAGCTTTTATTTTCATGTGAGTATAAATAATAAGAATTCCACTAAATTTCTCTGTTGATTGTTTTTTCAGCTCTCATCTCATCTGTTATTGTTAATGTTTAAGGCAGCTAGTCAAAAGATATATGTGCATATATGCATATGTATATACACATACCACACACTATACACATACACACACATTCACATAGAAAAAGGTTTTCTTTTGCTTTTATCATGGGCAAACATTTCTTTATTTAGATTCCAATTGCACAGATGCTCTACTCTCCAATTCAGGAATTTGGATAGTGCTTCGCCTGAGATCCTGTTTTAAGCTTTCCTTTGGCAGGTTTTACAATAATTCTTGCCAGCCTGTAAGAGTTTTGCTGTTGTAAGAATATGGCAGGAAGTAGCAGCAGCAGCATGATGGATCTGTCAACAGGAAATCAAACTTACACCATAGTTACTGAGAAAGAATTAAGTCATGTGGTTGAGTGGGTTTTAATGGTTTGATTTCCATCCTTATAAGGGAATGTCATATTCGTATCCACAGATAATTTTTGGAATAACATAATTAATCCCCGTAGATTAGAGAGTTGAAATTCTAAATGGAAATCTTATTTTGTATAACAGCATACCTTTTGATCACTGGTAGAATTTCCTGAAAGTTGTTAAGAAGTAAATATACCATTCTATTGAAAAAAGTATTCCTATCTTTAGCTCACATATAAACCCTGTGGGTTTTTTTTTAATGAAGGGATATTAAAAATTACATCAAGACATTTAAAATATGTGGTTAGACCAAATGATGTATTTCCAATAGCAAGTTATTTTTATACAACTGCTCCAGAATTAACTTTTTTGTCTAAGAATCTATTCCTCGTTTCTAAACAGATGAAAATCTGTCTGTAAAACTGTCAGCATCCATTTTGATATTAGGAGAACCTTTACTGCATTGTGTCACATCTTAATGGACCAGTGAGTGCTACATTCCACCTGAAGCAGCTGATATGTCAAAAAATGAATGGTGTAAATCCTAAAAGTGCAAATCCTCCTTAACCTTATTGCCTTCAGCGCAATAGCATTGCTATCAATATCAATGCACCTCACCAGAATAGAGTCCACAAGGCTGCAGAAACATCCCAGAATTGTGAGAGGATGGCCAAGTTTCTACTCATTCAGTAACTACACGAGGTAACGCTAAGAAGTGGGTAGATGAAGACACAGATGTAGATTTGCATAAATTTGCATGTGGTAATCTGTGTGCGTATATGCACACATTTAGAGATGATTGTCTTCATTTATGTTGATACAGAATAGATCCTTTGCGTAATGAAAGACTATTTGTTAAAATGCAGGGCTGAATCTCTTGTTCATCCTGTCTTCTCATTGTTCTTTCATCTTTGAACCAGACTTTTGACATCCCTTCCAGTAGCCAATATTTTATGATGTGGAACACATGGGCAGCCTAATTTGAAATCTTTTCCTTCTCTACCAATATTATGGCCTTTGGGCTTTCTTTCTTGCTCAGCTGCCAGCAAAATAAAGATAGTGCCAAGGCCTGAGGCAACCTTTTCTTTATGTTCTGGGCATTTTTTTTAGGTGAGATAGCACCTTGTGTGCTACAGATCTTGCACTCTTCAAGGAGACAAGCAGCTTAAATTGTTTTTTATCTTCTCCAAACTTTTGATTATTTCCACATTAATTTCTAAGGCTGCTTTCATTATTATCGCCCGGATCCAGAGTGACATAGACTCCGACCTTGCAGAATCTGGGGGAGAGGCCAGTGCAGGTCTTGCCGACAGCATCTGGGTTGAGTTTGACCCTGTTTCTCTGGATGAAGTGGACAGGATTGTGGGTAGATTGGGGGCCGCCACGTGNNNNGTTTTATTGGGGTATTTTGAATTGCATTTATTTTAATTGGTTTTTAAATTATTGTTATTGTTGTTTTTTATTGTGAGTCGGGAGAGGGGGCGGCATATAAATGCAATAAATAAATAAATAAATAAATTATATTTTTACTTTGTGTTATTTATTATTGAGTCCACTGTTACATGTTATTGTGTTTATTTTTGTAATTTAATGCACTGTTTAATTATATACTTCATTATTAATAAATTAAAATATGAATTGGCTGAAATTACTTAATTATTTATTATTACATATTAGTTCATTATTTATTCTATTGCATTTATCTTTACTGAGGCAGAGGATTTTCTCAAAAGACATATACATGTCTATACAGTTTGCAATGTTCCAGCTTATTACACTCGCTCAGAGTTGATCCCACATCAATCCATCATCCTTTTCTTTTTGCTGCCAACCTTTTTCTGATATATTGGAGTGTGGTTCCTTTTAATGCAAGGAAAAAAAAGAGAATTTTTTTCCTTTCTCTATGCTTTTTGTCTATTCTAGTGCCAAATTAGAATGATTATCTTTTTTATTGAGTACTTGGGAACAGCCTGGGAATTCTGTTGCACTGGGGCTGGGGACTCCTAGTATTTTGACTGGAATTGCTTGCCTGGGCTGTTTAGGACTTTACGATCACCATGGCAACTGATAGTCTGTGTTAACTGGTTACTGACTATTGCATCCCACATCCTGGATTTCTTTATGTTTTGGTTATTACTGGGCAGAAGGATGGTAGTATAAAAAAAGGAGATTTTACCGCATTGCTATTAAATGTTATTTAATACCTATTAAATGTTTAGGGCGGTGCAATGGCTCAGTGGTTAAGATGCTGATCTTGACAGTTGGAAAGCCAACAGACCACGTTCAAGATCCACGCATTGTGCAATGGGGTGAGCTCCCATTTTCGCCTAGCTCCTGCTCACCTAGCAGTTCAAAAGCATACAAATGCAATTAGATTAATAGGTACTATTTCAGTGACGAGGGAACAGCACACTGCGACTTATGCTGGCCACCCGACCATGGAAAATCTTGAAGCAGAGATGAGCACAATCCTCTAAAGTCAAAAACAACTACTTAGTTAATTTCCTAATAAATGTTATTTGTTGTCCTATCATGGTTCATTTCTATGAAGTATTGGGTTTGCAACTATTCCTGTGAGAGTAGGAGATCAATTTAAATAATCTGCTCATGAAATCTGATGGATTCCAATGGATTTTCTAACTATTTTGAGGGTCATTACAGTAAATCACTTGCCGATGTTATGGAATAAAAGATGATCAGAGTAGTTGATAACTTCTTCTGTGGGGCACAGCCTGATCTTGGTACATATCTCTTGGTACATATCTCATCTTAGGGCTACATTGCAAGTTGAGTGACAATGAAAATTAAGGTGGAAGAAAATACAACTCAGATTGATCCAATACTAGCAGTCTCTCATGTCTAATTTATGTTGGCCATGGAAGCAGAAAAACAATTTTTCCCCTCTTCCATTGGATACTCTCATTATCACTTAGCAAAACTTTTCCATCTAGCTGAGATCCTTTGGGGATCTAGCCCAACTATAAATATACAGCTATGATACATTGCCTAGAGGCTTAGAGAGTAAAATAAGTCAAATATGTCATGACTTAGATCCAATAGTTTCAGTAATGCATTTGTAATAGAAATATTGTCAGCTTTCTTTGGATGAATTTCAGATTTTTTAAGGCCTGATAATGCAGACAAGGTCCATAGGTGAGTTTGGCTAACCACATGCTTGTTTGACTTTTGCCCCATAGGTTATTTGCAGGAGGTGTCCCAGAGTAGTAATTGAGGAAATGTGAAACATGATGTCATGATTTAAAATCCATGACTTACTTTAAGAATCTGTGGGAATGACTTTAGTGGATAGGAGGAAGACCCACAGCCTAGGCCAGGGGTCTGCAACCTTAAACACTCAAAGAGCCATTTGGACCCATTTCCCAAGAAGAAAAAACCAGGAGCCACAAAACCTGTGTGGGTGTGGCCAACTCAACATCACTTACTCCCACCCAGTCACATGACACACACCCCAGCCATGCATACCCAGGTTTTGTGGCTCCCAGTATTTTCTGTGGGAAACAGGTATCTCTCTCTCTCTCTCTCTCTCCCTCCCCCCCGCCTCTCTCTCACACACACACACCTCTCATCTTTCTCAGGCCAGTGTGACTGGAAGGGGAGGGTGAGGGGTGGAGCCAGCAAGTAGTGGGTTCAGCTGATAGGGAGCCACAGCAGAGGGACGAAAGAGCCACATGCGGCTCCGGAGCCGCAGGTTGCAGACACCCGGCCTAGGCAATGGTCTGTTAAGAGGCAGCTCAATTCACAGGTGTGTGTGTGTGTGTGTGTGTGTGTGTGGAAGCATGAAAAAGGAACCCTCCCTACTTTTCTAGAGACTAAAAAGGAAGAAAGGGAGAAATACTTTCAGTCTTGAAAGACTCTGTTTAATATAACTTTACAATAAAGGATGATATGCCTGGTGGAAGGGCTAACATATATTTGTGTCAGATGTTGAGATGCAAGTACATAAGGGACAGATTTTGCATGAAGTCACCATCAAGCATTCATTATTATTTTGATATGAACTGTCTGATCTAGAGCTCTATTCCTTGCCTATCATGTCTAGTTACATCTAGCAGGAATAGAGTTTTCAGCTGGGTTCAGTAGTATATAAATCTCTCCCTACACATTTATTTATTAGTATGTTCCAACAAATGTGATTTTATAGATGGCCTACTCCTGGACCTTCAAGGCAGTTTGAAATTAGATAAGAGAAACAATAAAAATGCAACACAATAATTCAACCTAACTAATCCTATGGACAAGTTGCATTTTCACTATGTTCAGAAAGACTGACTGATAAGGAGTTTTCTTTATCTTAGAAGGCTCAGAAGATGTTCCAGACAAAGGACAGGGACAATGACAACCTCTGACCTATTAGACTATCCTCCCTTAGATACGGCATGGGGGCAAGCCAGGAAGGTTGATCCTATAGGTCCCTAAGTCCAAACCACATAATGGATATTTTATTGGCAACTGCCCAAGCAGTAAAACTAGGCTTTGATGTTCGAAGGAGTTTTCTTTTTGCCACTGCAAGCAAGCATAAGTAGGTTGGAGATGGATGGGATGACCAGATAAAAATCCTGTTTCATCCTTGTAGATGT
Organism: Grayia smithii; assembly: GCA_032468115.1. Lineage (NCBI taxonomy): Eukaryota > Metazoa > Chordata > Lepidosauria > Squamata > Grayiidae > Grayia > Grayia smithii. The sequence goes on along the minus strand of JANHFM010004928.1, from coordinate 67,703 downwards.
TTCTGGTCTTCAGCAACAAGAAGAACATTTTTATAATGACATAGATTGAACCTTTGCAAATAATACTGGACACAACACACAGAATTAAACAGTTCTTCAAAGTGGATTCTCCAGTTCTCATTCTCAGGCTTTTAAAAGATGAATGCCCATAGTTTGTGTTATGCTGCCACCTGGCAGCACCACTAGGAGTGAAAAACCTGTTGTATCTACCGTGGGAAGAAATAGATGTGATGGGATTTATAATCAATCCTTTGCTTAAAACCTTAAAGAGCAACTTAAATGAGCAATAGTGTTAATTGGGACCTTTATTCTTCAAGCCATTCTCCAAAGCTGTTATTAGATCCACTAGAGAAAAGACACAAATATAATATTGTTGCTTGGATGGAATTTCCTAAAGCAGATTTGAATTGAAAGCATTTGGAAAGAATAATAATGCAGTTTTCCTGCTTTGATTAAAGTGCAGCCTATTTATGTTTTTAAAACTGAAAATAAGTCACTTTTCACATTAGGGTTTTATGACATCCAGTTTGGGGATTTGAAAATATAACACAGTTATATCAATCCAATAGAAGATAATACAGTAGCTCAGGGCTGAACTGCAAAGCCCTTCGCTGTGTTACACAGTCCTTTCACCATGTACTGTAGGCGACTCCTGTTTTTTCTTCTTGAGATAATGGATCTTTTGGTTTACTTACAATGTTCTGAAGAGCTTTAATTGGTTTGTGTCCTACAGTGATGCATGGCGACTATTGTAATAGTCTCTTGGTTGTATCTGAGATACAACTTGTTTCTGATATATGGCAGTGTTATCCTTTCCATAGCTTGTTTTGGTTGTGCTGTATTGAGTTGGGTGTGTGTGTGTCAGACACCTTTTGATAAAGCTTGTGAGTATCCATTTTGTTGGAAGATGTTACCTAGTCAGGTAATGAAATGCAAGGCAAATAACCAAGCCTAAAGAACATCAAGGACTCCACAATTATATTTCTTTTTTTACATGCACATCAGCCTATTAAGGAAGGAAGAATCACATGCATTGTACAACAAATGAAAAGATCTGAGCTATTTTAATCAACAGCTCTTTGTTTAAAATGCACTGGTTATGTATCTTCGGAAAACATTTTTGTCATAAGGCTGAGTTGGGTTCTTCTGAAACAATAGTATCAACACACATAATTAAATGCTAACCTCTTGATCACATTGGGATTATCCCTCTTGCCAACAATGAAAGGTGTCACCAATTATTGTTTTCCAACATTCTTGTTAAAAGGAGAGGGACAGAATGATAGGATGGGTCTGGGATTGGACTGTACTATAGGTTATAAACAGAACCTTCAGGTTCATTTACAGTCCAAATGTAATTCTGCCTCCCAATAACTTGAGTTCAATGCTGCGTGCTCAGTTTGCCAGATATCTGACAAATAATCTCTTAATGCTGAGATCAGCCACCAAAATCTCACCATGTAAGGCACAGTCTCAATCTTCCAAAGCACCCATGACTAGAAAAATCTTATGTTCTGATTGCCGCTCAAGCATGCCCATAAAAATTAAATACTCAATTATTATGATTCATGTATTTTGCCAAACAAATGGCCAATATATAAATTTTCCAAAAAGGCATCTGTGTATATGTGTATGTGTATCAGTAATGGGTTGCTCCTGGTTCTATCTGGTTCTTAGAACCGGTAGTAAAATCGGAGGGAGGCTCCACTCACCCACCCCGACATCATGAGATGATCTGCGCATGCGCAGAAGAGCGCACTCCCACGCGAGCAAAGCGAGCACGCAAGTACGCTCCCGCTGTGAACCACTAGTAAAAGTAAGTAGAACCCACCCCTGATGTGTATAGCTATGTTTCTCTAAACATACATATATATATACATTTTCTTTATTTATTCTCAGCTGTGGCCTTTGTAATCCTATCAAATCCAGTTTAGAAAAAAAAAAATCTCCCAATGTTCTGAGTAACAGAAGGTGCAAGAGGCTGTAATGGATAGAGAAGCACACACAGACAGGTCAAAATTTTGTCTTTTAGGATCCA
>JANHFM010004928.1:0-10959 GCA_032468115.1 Grayia smithii | reverse complement strand
AGTTTGACAGTGTTGAGGGAATTATTTGTTTAGCAGAGTGATGGCGTTCAGGAAAAACTGTTCTTGTGTCTAGTTGTTCTGGTGTGCAGTGCTCTATAGCGTCATTTTGAGGGTAGGAGTTGAAATAGTTTATGTCCAGGATGTGATCCAATAATGGATATGCTTGATTCAAAGGAGACCTTGACATAAATGAATGGATAGAAGAGAGAGAGAAAGAGAGAAAGTGTACCTCATGGAAGAGTCAATTTCCCTATCATGCCAGGATAGGGAAATATCCTGTGCAGAGAAGAGCAACAAAGATGATTAGGCTAAAACATATAAAGAACAGTTGCTGGAATTGGATATGTCTAGTTTAATGAAAAGAAGGACTAGGGGTGACATCAGTGATGGGTTGCTCCCGGTTTGGTCCAGTTCTACAGAACCAAAATAAAACTGGAGGGAGGCTCTGCCCACCCACCCCAACATCATCATCGGCAATTTGTGCATGTGCAGAAGCACGCGTGCTCCCATTGCGAACCATTAGTAAAGGTAAGTGGAACACACACACACACCCCGGGTGACATGATAGCAATGTTCCAATATCTCAGGGGCTGCCACAAACAAGAGGGAGTGAAGGTATTCTCCAAAGCACCTCAGGGTAGGACAAGAAGCAATGGATGGAGAGTAATCAAGGAGAGAAACAACCTAGAACTAAGGAGAAAGTTAGAACAATTAATTAGTGGAACAACTTGTCTCTAGAAGTTGTGAATGCTCTAACACTGGAGATTTTTAAGAAGAGATTGGACAACCATTTGTCTGAAATGGTATAGGATTTCCTGCCTGAGCAGGGGGTTGGAGTAGAACATCTCTAAGGTCCCTTCCAAGTCTGTTACTCTGTTCTGTTCTAAATATATGTATCAGTTGCCAAATAAAAGCTTTCTCTGTAGCTCTTAAGGTATTTTCCAGAGACTCAAGTAGGTTCTTGGAAATATATTTCAGAACTAAAATACTGTGTTTCACTGAGGAATATGTAAGAACACAGAATGTAATAATATTTGATTGGAAATATGTAGGAGACATGGAACATTAATCTATTAGTGTAATCCAGATAAATTAATTTTTCTAGGTTACAGAAGCTGTACTTTTCAAGATGCAGTCAGAATCGATTCCTCAGCCTTTCTACCTGAGAATCTTATACTGCATATTAGAGGGATTGAACCTGAGTTTTTGATGTAGGCAAAGATGACATGTAACTGTGGGACAGAACTAGGGTGCAACTATGGTCTCAATATCATCAGTACATTACAAAATTGAAAATATGAGTTCTACTTTGCAAAAATCTGATTTGTTGGATGCACTTCCAATGGAAAATCTTTCAACTGCCACCATGAAAACCAAAAGATTTATTTTTCAATCTACTTTTCCTTGTCTTGATTTCATGAAGCTCTAATATGACAGAGTTTTTATTACCTTTTTAGTGACCTGTTTGCTGCATTACAATTACTTGATACTAGGTTGCATAGTTTGGGAGAGTAAGCTGCAATCATTCTACCAACGTTTCTTAAAATGTTTAAATTTGTGTAAGGAGTCTGTCTGTTGTTGGTCTATATTTTATGTATATATTGAAGCCTCTGTTCTGGAAATGATACTGAAAATACCATGACATTTTTTTAAACTCATACTCAATAGTTCTAAAGATAATCACAAATTGTACACATCCCAGTTTAATCTAGAATGCTAGGATTGCTAATTCTAGAACAGTTGGAATATTTTCAATTGCCTGGATTAAATGATAAATAAATATATTCTGGTTACAGTAACTATATGTTGTGTTGTAGTTAGTTTTTCCATCTCTTTCAACATATCATTTATAGTATATTCTCTGTCAGTAATTACTACTTTGAGTTGTCGTAACGATGCTTGTGTCATGAGTGATAATAGTTGGCCACCTTCTCTTCTGTCAGCCCTTTTGCTGCCTTCATACTTGCAAATGACTTATTCAAATACATTTAAAGTATTCCTAAATATATCTTTTATATGCCTGTATTCTGACTTTCACTTAAGCCTTTTGCATTTGTTACAAGAAAAAAAATGTTCCAAAATTTTGGGCATTGTACCATGTACAGATTACCTTTTTGATGCACCTTTGTTGATTTGCAAAACAAAACTTTTATCAAAGCTTTAATAGAAATAATTCACTTCAATGTTTTTAACCATGCAGTTCGATTTTAACAAAGCATAAACTACTGACATCTAGTGGCTAAATCAGAAATTTGAGGAACATTGAAAATAACATCTTCAATATAAAGATGCATGTGAAAATTAAACTGAAATGGGAAGATACTTTTAAACTTTACCCTTGCCATCACTTTTTCTGTTAAAAATTGTCTTTTCATTTGATTTTCTCCCTAAGAAAAAAGTTCCTAGGTCTATAATTTTTTTCAGCTTGTATTATTATAAATATTTCCATGGTTACTGGTGATTAGTGATGTCCAGTTCATTATTTTCTGGCTGCTGCTAGCTGCCGTTTCTTTTGTATTACATTTTTTTGTTTATTAATATTGTAGTGAGTTGTATGTTTTATTCACCATCTAGGTTTACTTTGGTGAGAGGTCTGGCTATATAAATAGAAAATAAATAAAGAAGGCCTCTTCAGATGTTTTTGCCTCTCCAAATACAGTATTTTACTTAGAAACTGTGGTAAGGCAGAGTAACTGTAGTAAATGGAAACATTTTATAAAAGGATAGCACTGTACCTTCAAAACAAAGACATATTGAGAAATGTTCTCAGTCTCTCACTGTTTATCCCCTACTTCCAAGTGTTGCATTGGCTGCCCCTGCTGTCTATGTTTAAAAAACTACTTATTTTTTCAAGGTCCAACAACGCAGACTTCTTTCAGTGCTAAGGTTTGAGCATTGCACGCTGTAGTTATTAGTACTTTCCTACAAGACTTCTTAATACTTGCTGCACTGATGACTTTATGGCTGCTGGCCTTTCTCCAAAATTAGCAGTTTTCAATGCTGGTAAGTGAGGAGCAAACAGACAAGCGGGCGGAAGAGCAGGTTTTACTTCCTCAATCTAGCAGTCTCAGCTACACTGATATCACGGGACGGTGTGTCAGCTTGTGTTTCCACAAGTAAATATGATGAAACTGCCTGTGTAGAGCCGCTGTTGCATCTTTCCGCACCACTATGATGTGTGAGCTACGGTGTTTGACTAATATTAGGGAGATCCAGTCTCAACTTCACCCAAAGTCATGAAGCCTCAATGAGTGACTTTTGGGCAATCATTTTCTCTCAGTTCAACCTCCTTCACAAGGTTGTTATGGTAGGAAAGAGCACTATTTGTTTTATTTATTCATCAGAGTTGTCTGGCCACCCATCTCACGGAAAGTGACTTTGTGTCCTGCCTTGAAATTCCTGCGGAAATATGAGTAGTAGTTCTAAGAAGCAAGCAAGTACTGGCAGCCTGTGGGTCCCAAAAGATTCCCTACCCTTTTTGTAAAGAGCCTTTGTTTTAACAGCTGTGTGTTGTAGAAGGAGTTCCTTGTCTAGCTCTGCCCTCCACCAGTGAAGCTCTTAGGGTGGTGGAAGAAGAATTCTGCTTTATCTGGTTCGTCTGAGGTGGTTTTTATTATTATTAATTATTATTATATTTATTTTGTTGAGTACATATTAGATAATATACATAAGTATAAGCATGATTTGAATACATAAAATGAATACAATTAAAGGAACCATTAGGATAGGGACGGTAGGCACGCTGGTGCTCTTATGCACGTCCCTTACAGACCTCTTAGGAGTGGGTGAGATCAACAGTAGACAGTCTAAGGTTAAAGTTTTGGGGGGGTTGGGATGAAACCACAGAGTCTGGTAGTGCATTCCAAGCATTAACAACTCTGTTACTGAAGTCATCTTTTCTGCAATCGAGTTTGGAGTGGTTCACTTTAAGTTTGTATCTATTATGTGCTCTTCTATTGTTGTGGTTGAAGCTGAAGTAGTCATTGTCAGGTAGGACATTGTAGCAGATGATTTTATGAGCTATGCTTAGGTCACACTGAAAGCGGCGTAGTTCTAAATTTTCTAAGCCCAGAATTTCAAGTCTGGTAGCATAAGGTATTATGTTGCAAGCAGAGGAGTGAAGAACTCTTCTTGTGAAATATTTCTGGATGCGCTCAATTGTTTTAATGTCTGTTATACAGTGCATGTTCCAGACAGATGAGCTGTATTCGAGAATTGGTCTAGCAAATGTTTTGTATGCTCTGGTCAGTAGTGTAATATTACCAGAGAAGAAACTACTCAAGATTGGGTTTAGAACCCTTAATGCTTTTTTGGCGATGTTGTTACAGTGGGCTTTGGCACTTAGATTATTTGATATGAGTACTCCAAGGTCCTTGACAGAGTGAGGGTAATCTACAAGGTCATGTCCACTTAGCTTGTAATTTATGTTCTGATTCTTTTTGCCAATGTGTAAGACAGAGCATTTGTTGGTTGAAATTTGGAGTTGCCAATTTTTTGACCATTCCGACAAAAAGTCAAGGTCTTTTTGAAGGGTAGCAGCATTGTTTGTAGTGTTAAATAGTTTAACATCATCGGTGAAGAGAACGCAGTTACTTATAATATGATCAGAAAGGTCATTTATGTATAGTATGAAGAATGTTGTTCCTAGAACGCTGCTTTGGGGGACACCGCTATTAACAGGTGCAGGATTTGATAAGGCACTCCATATTTTGACCACTTGCTGTCTGTTTGACAGGAATGCGGTTGTCCAATTATGGAGGGGTTCGGAGATGCCATAGGATTTTAGTTTTAGAAGTAGTTTGTCATGTACCACTTAACCAAAGGCTTTACAGAAGTCTATGTAAATTTCATCTATTGCTTTGCCCTGATGAAGATTTGAAGTCCATATGTTTTTGCAGTGTAGAAGTTGTAGATTACAGGATATATTTTTTTCTGAAACTAAATTGTTTATTAGAGAGTAGATTGTTTGTTTCTAAGTGGAGGGTAATGTATTGGTTGATGACTGATTCCATGACGTTGCAGGTAATGCAGCATAAAGAGATTGGTCTGTAATTTTCGACTAGGCTGGGGTCTCCCTTTTTGAAGATAGGGATGACCATGGCTAGTGACGATAGGTTGGGTAGGGAATTGTTCCTGAAAGATTTTTCAAAGATTATGCTTAGGGGTTCTGCTATAACAGTGGAAAGCTTTTTTAAGAAGTATGCACATAGTCCATCAGGTCCAATAGATAGAGATGTTTTCAGTCTACGTAGTGCCTTTTCAATGTTATCTTCTGTAAAATCTATTTGTGTTAGATCATTTTAGTTATTAGTGATACAACTAAGGAATGTTGGGCATGATCCATTGCTGTTTACAAAGACTGAGCCGAATAATGTGTTAAAGAGATTTGCTTTAACTGCTTCATCATTGCATTCCTTACGGTTAGGTCCTTTTATGGGTGGGATGGATCTCGAGTCTTTAAGTTTGTTGTTTACAAAATTATAGAAGGTACGATTGGATTTTGTGTGCAGAAGGTTTTCTTCTTGTTTGATATGGTAATGGTGCATTCAATCTTTATTTGGTGGCATATATTTTTGTAGCGGCTTTTAAAGTTAGCTACATAGCCAGTTTTGTTTTTTTACCAGAGGGAATTTTTTTTTGATTGGAGCTTTCTTATTGATATGGGTAATTTGTTTTTCCTGATTTTGGTGGTGATTAGTGGTACATATAGTTTAATAACTCTATTGACTTCGAGCAAGAAGATATTATAAAGGTCATTGGCAGTGTTATAGTTAGAGAATAGAATTTGCCAATCAAGAGATGAGAGGTCGGTGTCTATGAGATCATAGTTGGCTTTTTTGAAGTTGTAGTTGGGTATCCCATTATTATGGTGATTTTCATAAGGGCGTATATTGAGACAAAAGTCAGTCATGCTGTGGTCATTGTTGTAAAAGTGTTATTTTATTTGTAGTCCATAAATTGAGTTTATATTTTAAATTTTAAAGTTTAAACATAAATATGTTTAAATTTTAACCATTTTGAGTCTAACCTTATTTGTTGATATTTCTCCTGCTTTATTATTTTTTTGTTTTAGATTCTAGACTAAATATATGTTGTCATTTTGCCCATTATACAGGAAATTGGTTCAGAAGTGAAAAAAAATTGTTGGCCCAAGGCCAGATAAAGGCTGTTTTTGCAGTTGTTAAACTATCCAATACATGGTTTTGCTTAATTTGACTTTTCAAATCATGGGTCTGATTATAGTTAAGGAGGAAGGACTTTATAATCAGTAACCATGGGATGTTATAACTTAGTTTATCTTAATCATAATCCAGTATGACATTAAACTCTACATGTTTTATAAAGCCATCTGCCAATAGTTAACCCTCTCATCTATGGGACATGGGTAGCTTGGTGGTCATACTTAGAACTAATTATAGCTTAGCCTGCTGCATGAATATTCAGTGAATTAATGGCAAAAGTTAGAATCCAAGTCTGATTCCCAAATTTATATTGTGATGGGTCTGTTATTCTGAAAACCAAAACGTGATTAAATAGAAAAAGACTGCATCAATCCTTCATCTTAACTTTAGCCATACCATGTTTTAGGCGCAAAAAAATTGGATAATTAGCATACCCCATTTGCTTTCCTACCGATTTCCTTAACCCTAAAATGAAATCTCCAAAAAAAGCCTATTGTTTGAAAACAATTAATGGAAAAGCCCAACCCCTGCCTATGTTAAAAGTGAGGCAGTGCAGCTGCCCAAGAGCCCCTCAGAATTAACCAGCCAGATGCTCCTGCTGAAAGAAAGAGGAAAACAAACAGCAGATGGACTGTCTGGAGCAAGGAGACGGGGAATATCGAGGGCAGGGTTTTGGCATGCCAACACAGTAGGGAGCAGTACAGAGAAGTGTATAAGTTGCTCCAGACAAAAGACAATTTAAAATGGATGCAGATTTTTCATATGCTTGTTAACTTATAGAGATGCAAATACCAAATCTGTTACTCCAGAAATATAGTACCCTTCAATTTATCCAGAAAGCTTAAAAGAAATTAACTTTATCTGATGATGACAATCATCATTCTTATTTCTATCATTATTATATAAAGTATTATTCATATTGATTATATTTTATTTTGTACCTAATATTTTAAATTGATTTACCATAAGTTATTGGGCACTTTAGAAATATAAAGATACAGGCACTCCTTGACAGTTTGTTTAGTGACCATTCAAAGTTACAATGGCACTGAACAAAGTGACTTATGACCATTTTTCATGTGATCAAAATCCAGACACTTGGCAACTGCCTCGTAATTATGATGGTTGCAGTGTCCTGGGATCATGTGATCACCTTTTGCTCCCTTCTGACAAGCAAAGTCAGAGGGGAAACCAAATTCACTTAACAATCATGTTATTAACTTAACGATTGCGGTAATTCATTTAACAATTTTGTAAAGAAATTGGGGCAAAACTAACTTGCCTGTCTCACTTAGCAACAGAAATTTAGGGTTCAGTTGTGGTTGTAAGTCAAGGACTACCTGTAATTCAAATTGACAAGGCCTCATAAGACTTTACTACAGAATCCACCGCTTTGTAGAAATGATCTTACATTCCTGAAGGCTGAGAAGATGCAAAGTAAAAGCAGATTGAAGCTCTTTTAATGTAGCTTGTCTTCCACCAGTGACCATAATAAATATAGCTATGCATGTAACACAGCTTGTTTGTTATCTATCTATAATTTAAACCAGAGTAAGCAGAAGCTACAGGTTGCATGTTTTTATGGCCTTCAGACATAATATTAAGGCATATATTTTTGGTTTACTGTGATATATAGCAATAGCTGTTAGATTTATATACCGCTTCACAATGCTTTACATCTAAGTGGTAGAGGGTTTACAGAGACAGCATATTGCCCTCAACAATCTGAGTCCTCATTTTACTGAGGAGAGCCGAGGTGGCGCAGTGGTTAGTGTGCAGTACTGCAGGCTACTTCACCTGACTGCTACCAGCAGTTCTGCAGATTGAATGTCACCGGCTCAAGGTTGACTCAGCCTTCTATCCTTCCGAGGTGGGTAAAATGAGGACCCAGATTGTTGGGGGAAATATGCTAACTCTGTAAGCCGCTTAGAGAGGGCTGTAAAAACACTATGAAGCGGTATATAAGTCTAACTGCTATTGCTATTGCTATGTAGTTTCAGTTACAACAACCCACCAGCCCCCTCCCTCCTATTCATGGCAATTTGAAAGCTTTGCAAGTTGACAGCTGTGGTGCCAACAGCTAGGCTAGCCTACAAAATTATTCCTAGGGTAATGAGCAGTTTTTTTCCTCTTCTTTCAGCCTTTGGGAATGCCAAAACCATCCGCAATGACAACTCCTCCCGATTTGTAAGTAGTTGATGGAGAATTACTACTGAGTGGATCTAGCACAACTTCCAATATTTCTTAGAAGATATGTGTTATAGATCTAGACTTGGGAGCAAGTCTAGATTTACAGTCTTTTCAAATCCTGGGTCCTGCATCACAATTCTGCAACTCAATTGGTGCACAAAGAAAAATGGGATGATCTGAGCTGCATAAATGATAAGGATCAATTAAACGTTTTGCATAATTTATTCTGCTTCTGCTAATCATAGAGGCAAGTAGATTTATCTTTTTTACTTTTAGAAACGGTGGAAGTGCTTCTTTATTCTCTCTTTTTTTTTTCTCTGTCTCACACACAAACTTACTGTACTTGGACTTTTCCAGGTACACAATTCTATTTTTGCTGTTTTGAAGGCTAACATGTTTTTTAAAAGATTAGAATTACCGGGAAATAGAATTGTGATTCAACTTGTACAAATAAATCACACTTAACATTTACCCTGACTTTAGAAGAGCAGAGTGAATGATGTAAGCGCTTCCTGGAATCTATCAAAATAATTCTTGTCTAGAGCAACATTTCATTGTTGTGTTCTACAGTCAGTTCCCCCATATAAAACATAATGAAATTGTGCTGTGAAGCAGTTGCTATAGGAAAAAAAGCCCCACATAATTTAAATGCATTTCTAACTGGACATGTTGTAGCTCATGAAAGTGTGTTAACAATGAAAGATGTGTCTCAACATCTTTCACGTTGCAATAATGAGACTTTAGAGCAAAGAAGGAAAGGAGAATTATCTTAAGTCCCTCTAGTGCCAATTTTCTCATCTAGATCCCATATGTAACTTTTACTTGTGCACTGTGGAATGTATACATATCAGATGTAATTTGATCCTTAGTTACTGCCTTCAGACAATTTCCAGAAGAGTAAATATGTCGAACCATGGCAATGAAACCAACAGATGGTTTTGTGACACCTTAAATCAGTGGTTCTTAACCTTCCTAATGCCTCGACCCTTTAATACAGTTGCTCATGTTGTGGTGACCCCCAACCATAAAATTATTTTCATTGCTACTTCATAACTGTAATTTTGCTATTATTATGAATCATAATGAAAATATTTAATTAATTTAATTTAATTAATTTTGTGATTAATCACAAAAACAATAGGTAATTATATATTGTGAAATATTTATTGATGTTACTGAGTAACATCATCAGCGCTAGAAAGGATTGGGGCTTGTGGGGGGGGAGGACTGTAAGGTCCATGGTGCTCTCCGAGCTTGGGTGATGAAAACATCACGAGCAAAGAGAGCATGCGTGCACCGATCACGCGCAAAGCGCGTGCATGAAGAGAACCAGTGGTAAAGGTAAGTAGAACCCATCCCTGCTGTACACGTGTCCGTCTCTCCGCCACAGGCTGGGGCTCCCTTCTCGTTGGCTTCCCAGAGGCCTTCTGGGAGTTGGAGTCCGTCCTTCTCAGCTTGATAGGAGCGGTGTCTTGGTTCCTAAGACCATTGGAAATATGTGATTTTTGATGGTCTTAGACGACCCCTTTGAAAGAGTCATTCGGCCCTCAAAGGGGTCCCGACCCACAGGTTGAGAACCACTGCTCTAGACTACTTTATACATAATATAAAATAAAACATTTTAACTGGACTATTTTAAATACAATAAAAAATAAAATGACATTAGAAAGTATAGATTTCTCAGAAGAAGAAGAATGAGAACGAGGTGGAATTGAGGAGTCTGCTTTAGCTCCTAGAATGGATTCTTGGCACATACAGAGATTCCTCTGATAGAAGGGAGACAAGGAAGTTAAGCTATATGGACAGAGGTTGGTGAGAAAGTGGGCAATGGAAAAGAAGGCCTCTTTGTGCAGCCCAATCTTCATAGTCTTAAAAGGATCCAGTGTATCTACACAATTTGATGCTGGCCAATGAGAATAGGGCAGATGTGTGGCCTGGGTGATGGATCACCAAAGTGTTGGTTCATGAGGTCATCTGTGATTAAGAGGCCTGAGTGTTAACATATGGTTCCTCTATCAAAGGTCTGTATATGAAACTCAGCTGCTGGTGTGACAGAAGATTTTGTGCTGTTAACACACACTTCATTAAAATACCAGCTAAAATCCAACTCCGAAATCCCATCGTTTGTGTTACTTGATAAAACTCAATTTGCTCCTAACGATTGTTAGCACGACTTTAAAATAATATTTTGCTCAAATAAATGTTTCGGTGTGACAAGTCAGAGCTGGCACTGCGTGCTGGAAAGGAAGGGAAAGTTTGAAATGATGGTTTCGGAGATTTACTTTTTCTGCTTAATTTTTCCACCTCCTTAAAATTCTTTCACTCTCTCACTCTGCTTTATGCGCACTCCAGTGGTGGGTTGCTCCCGGTTCGGTCCGGTTCGCACAAATAGGTAGCAGTGACACTGTGACATCACCGAACCGGTTCTCCATGTACCGGACCCAGGCCCACCCACGCGGTCAAACTTACTTTTTTCCCCCCAAAATCGCGAAACTAGCGTTCTGCGCATGCGCAGAGCGCTTTTTAAAGAATTTTCCTGAAAATGGAGTTTCTGCGGATGTTGCGGTGGGGTGCTTTAGGCGCACGC
>JANHFM010004927.1:79271-90706 GCA_032468115.1 Grayia smithii | reverse complement strand
CCTTCCTTCCTTCCTTCCTTCCTTCCTTCCTTCCTTCCTTCCTTCCTTCCTTCCTTCCTTCCTTCCTCTCTTGTAAATAGTGTGTTAGTGTCCTAATAAAATGCAGAAAGTTATAGAAGCAACATTATCTGAGTTACTGAGTTCAACATAGCTAATACTGAACGATGAAGACATGGGGCCATTATGGAGAAAATTATAAGTGACATTAATGGCATTTGTGCTACAACAGGGCTGAAGAGTTATAAATGCTCCAAAGACCTTCCATATTCCAGCAATACTTAGCATTGTTCTATTTCTTTCACATTGAATATTGCTCTGTAGTTGTTTTAACTGGGAATATCGTTTCTTTTTTATCACAGCTGTTTCTTCTTAATCTATGAAATAAAGTATTTGAAATCTCTTGAATACCATCTCACACGTTAGCATCTAGGTGTCACGAGATACTTACAAGTATCTCATCTCAGTCAATGAGCTCAAACAATTTCAAATTGTATAAAATCAAGACAATCAAAGGTCAAATTTCTGTGGATAGTTTTCTCATGTTTAATTATCAAAATCTATTGAATTTTCAAATAATACTCTACCATGTATGTAATGGTAGGCATTGGTAAATTACTTAATAGAAAGCAATTTTGTACCTACAGATGGCATACACATCCACTGCTTAGGAAAAACCAGAATGTGTTGTGACATTGACAGTGCAAAACTTGCCCTTTTGGATTGTGTTCCAACACCGGATGCAAGTACTTGGGGTTTGCATTGTGTTATAATGACACTTATTTTCCCTCTCCATCCTCTGACCTCCCTATTGGTTCAAAGGAGCAATATGAGGTGGGCAGACAATGTAATGCTTCTTTTTTTCTTTTTCTTTTTTTGTAGTAGTAGTAGTAGTTTACAAATACATACCATGTTTACGGTACATACTGTAGCTTATAAATACATACCGTGTTTCTTCAAAAAGACGACTCACCTTGAAAAGAAGGCCTATCACGTTTTTGAGTGCATGCAATCAAATTAAACAAAATTAGCCCTAATTAAGACCCTGCCCACTCTGGGGTACAGGGGGTGGAGTGAGGCATACAGGTAAAAAATAAGCTAGGGTGGGAATAGGGGGGTGGAGCTGCCCTACTTACCAGGTCTCTCACACACACCAAAAACTGGCTCACCTTCTTCTGCGGCCGCTTCTTCTATGGCCGCTTACCGCCACTTGCATACATTGCCCTGGCCTCTGTTTCGTTTTCAAATGCCTGCCGGAAGGCATCTGCAGCCGATAATACAGCTGTCAATCCAGAGCTCTCAATCCAGAGTTCTGTTATCAGCTGCAAATGCCTTCTGGCAGGCATCTGAAGGCAAAATGGAGGCCAGGGTGATGCGTGCGAGGAGCGGCAAGCGGCCACAGAAGAAGTGGGCCAGCAGTGGGCTCCTGCTGGGCAGGGCTGTCAGTGCCACTGCTGCAAGGTGACTCAATAATTAGAATCCTCCAAAAAGAAGGCGTAGCATTTTTTCGGGGGACAAAAACATGGTAGATTAATGCAAAGTTTTCAAACGAACGAAAAAAGTGCAGTGTAATATATATATATATATATATTATACACTACACACACACACACACACACACACACACACACATATATATATATATATATATAGATATATATATATATATATATAGATAGATATATATATAGATATATAGATATATAGATATATAGATATATAGATATATAGATATATAGATATATAGATATATATAGATATATATATATACCAAAAAAGAGAGAAAAAAGAATAAGGAAAAAAGATACATAAACAAATGATTCTCTCCTCCCTCCAGACAAGTGTAAGCAATTTCACTGACTTAATAACTTAATAACTACTTATTAACTTATTTACACTTTGTGAAGAGATTTTTGGAGCCTCATCATATGTTCACTTTATATTTCTTCCATTTACTTTTTAAAAGCTTGATCTTTATTCCCTTTAAATAATGTCCCAGAAGTTAATTTCTTACCATTTTCTCATTGTCTTTCTCAGGAACTCCTTCTTTAGTTTAACATGTCTCTTTTGTTAGTCCAAGATGAAAAAGCTTTCCAAGTCATTCTTCTGGTTTATTATTTGTATGCCCCTGTGATTATTAAGACATCAGCCAGTGTCATTCATAAATCCATTGTGGCATCTTTTTCCACATCACACTCATAGTTTGTCTTTTAAAAATCCATTTCCAAAACCACATTCAGATAAACCTCAGTTGTTATTTTGTCCAATAAATCTGTTTCTCTTTTATAATCTCTTTTAAATATGTTTTTATGGTGGGGAGTAATAAAGTAATTTCTGGATACATTGTTCCCAAATATTCTTGATTTCCTCTGTAGTTAAATAATATTGCTCAATTGTATTAATGACCACTTTTGCTTTAACTATAATATTTAATTCTCTCTAGTACCCTCTAGTCTCCCCCAATTTAACTTAATGTTTATTTTCCAATGAACAAAACTTTCCCACAGGAACATTTCTTACAGCTTATTTCAAAATCTTTGTGTATATATCCCTATACACTGCGATGGTGGTGAATATTTGTAACTTGGATGTAGGATGAGGGTGGAGGTTCATTCTCCAAGCTTGTGGGTTGGTTTCTGAATGTTTCATTACCAGGCTAGGTAATGTCTTCAATGGAGTTTAGGGAATGTCTGTGTGTATATTCTTCTGCTTATAAAGGCTTTGTGTGGTCAATAGATCTTGTGATGTGGAGGTCACATCAGGTGACAATCACATCAGATGAGGATCTTGTGATGGGTCTTGTAATGAGTCAGGTGTGGGTGTGTCAAGTGAGGGACTTGTGATGAGTCTTGTGATAGGTCAGCTGGGGGTTACATCAGGTGAGGGTCTTGTAATGGGTCTTGTGGTGAGGAGGTCATGTCAATTGAGGGTCACTGGGAGGTGAAATGATGGTTGTGGGGAGTTGGTTGAGGTTTGGTGCCATCGTCAGTTGGGCTTGCAGTTGATTTGAATTCTGAGGGATTCGTAGGCTGACTGTAGGGCGATGTGTCTGTTGATTGAATTACTTGTGGAGTGCTAGGCTTCAATGAACTCATGCACATGGTGGGTGGTAGCATGGCCAGTGTTTCTTGTATTGCTCCAATCAAATTAATTGAAGTATGCCATTCAATTCAATTGAATTGAATATTAAAAGCAATGTTAATTATTTGATACAATCACTAGTACTTCTGTTGGAATATTTTTTTAAAAAAACTTACATTTTCCCTCTATGGTTAAATTTCTGAACTCATTGAATATATAGACCATACTTTTAAAAAATAGCATTGCAGTAGTAGCTATATATAACATGAGTAGTTATGTGTAACATTTATATTTGAGCATATAAATATTTTAAAATAATTATTGATTTTATTTAATAATACAAGACAACAGTTTCTTAATTTGATTTTGGTTGCTTTAACCAAGTTGACTACAAAATGTTTGTGCAAACTATACCACTAAATTTTTAATACTAAATTTCCCCCTCTTCCCGTTTAATATCCTTAATGTTTCTGGGAACAAAAATACCATCAATTACTGATTTGTGTACAGTAAATCTGCCACTAAATGGAATTTATTGATCACACCTATAGAAGCTATTTTGGCACTGAATGTGTCCATAGAGTTATATAGTTGTATCTGTCCCAGCATTAAATTCACACTTTAATTAGCCTGAATGGAAACTTCAGTTTCAATCCTTATGGCAAGTAATCTTCCTTTCCAGTGTGGTAAAGAAGACTTGTACAGAAGGAAATGGTAAAGAGTTAGAGCTCACTTTTCTTCTGGTAAGGTATTAATTTAGAATGTTCTCTCTCTCTCTCCCTCTCCCTCCCTCTCTTTCTCTCTCCCCTCCCCCCCACACGCCCTTAATTGCATAAATGGGAATTCATTTACATTAAAGTTTCAGTTATAATTTGATAACCCTAACTCAAATTCTACTTCATCTGCAAATTCATCAAGTGACCTTAGGTAAACTAAAGTATGCTGAACTTCAGCTTTTTTCCTGCAATAGGAGACTCTAATTATGAAACCAGTTCAGTATCTGAAATGCTCAATATTCAAAACTCCTTAAAATTAAGCTTAACTTCTGCTTTTTTGAAAGACACAAAGGTTTCTTAACAATGATATAGAAATGGTTTGTAATAGATGGTATAGTTGGCTGGAAAAGAAAGCTAAAATTAATGTATAGTATAAGTGCAGATATTATTGTGAAATGCAATATTTAATATGTAATAGGTATGTATATAACGTAGTGATTATATGAATAAGTAAATAACAAACAAAATGTATATGTATATAGTTGGTCAAAATATAAACTGGATATTATTAAAGATGCTGGTACTGGAAAGCTGTAAAAATGTAACAAAGATTTTAAAGATGTAAATGTTGAATAAAAATAATTTAAAAAGAAAAAAGAAATGGTTTGTAATTCACTTATTTCAAACTTTCTATTCTAATCTACAGTTTGGCTAGTCTGACCATCCAATCTGGGTTAGTCACCAGGACCAGAGGTTTAGCCTCCTGAGCTTTTGAAGCCACAGAGGATGGGCTTCAGAATGAGTCCAAAAAATCAGAAGACTAAGCCTCTGGTCCTGGTGACAGACCCAGATTGGATCCTACAACATTATCCTGAGACACATATATGCACCTTCATTCATGAGGTCTGATCATGCTTAACCTCCAAGCCAGACCAAGGTCAGCCAGATGTTGCCAGCTGTTGAAACCATTTTATTGGTATCGAAACCAAACAGTCAAGAAAATATAGGCAATTACATAATGGATGAACTATTTCCTCAAAAACAGCACAAAATTCTATGCACAACCAATGTCTCAGACCACTAAGCACTAGTATATATGCAAAATGCAGGCTGACAACATGCATTGATTTATTGGTGTGATTAAACCACTAATTCATTCATCAAAGATTAAAAATATGGCTTGATAATTGGTTTTTAATTGAAGCCCTTTGCAAGGGTATTAGATGCTGATGGCATTGTTATAAAGAATTTATTTTTATCTTCAGCACAATGATGCATTTCAACTGATTTTACAAATATTAATCAGTCTGCGTCAGCCTCCATTCATACTCAAACAACTTTGAAAACAGCTCTGCTATTGCCTTCAGCAGGTCATTTGGATAAAATGGATTTCTGTTCTTGCTTCACTGCATAGTAAATAAGAAAAGAAATGGTTCCAATCTGTAAGTGGACACAATAGTATAATATTAGTGACTGAAGCAATGTAGTCTAACTCAGTTCTTTTTGTTTTTTACATTGCTTCGTCAGCTTACTGTCCACAATTCTGGATGTGCATAAGATTATGTACTATCAAGCCTCCAGAACAGCCTGTTCTGCAAGAGGTCAATATGAGTTTCACATGAGATTGTATTTGGATGAACATAAAAAAATAAATAAATAAACCTGATGTTTTAACATTGGAAAACATGGATTGTGTAGGTTAAAAGTGAATTTACATGTGATTTTTAAAAAAATATTTATTGGTATTTTTCACAGGGTTCCCTGATATCCAAAAATTATTTAAAGGGTTCTTCCAGAATAAAAATATTGAAAAAGTTCCTTCTAAACTAAAACATTTCCTCTCTTGGTTCCATCCAGTCACAAGTGCATTCGATAAACAATGTTTCAGGAAATTTCCCTTGTCTCGTCCCCGCACCCCAAGAATTTACTATCTGTTTTACACCAACAATAAAGTATTTTTATTGTGGTGGTTATTTTAACACACTGCTTTCTGTTCAGATTATGTAAATCCAGTTGATAGATATATAGATGAGATGGATATACAGATGATATATAGCTATTATATTACAGATTTAGCAGTTGCTCTACATTGAGAAAACAATATTTGTCGAAATCTGCACAAATGGCTCTATAGATTTTGTTTTATGGAAGCGACAGCTAGAGTATACTGTTTTCTGAATGTCTTCAAGTATACTGAATTCAGTATACTTGAAGACATTCAGAATACAGTATACTCCACCAAATGAAATTTCATTCTATGACTTCTATTTATGTGCATGCAAATATAAGTGTAATCCTTAAAGCTTCCTGTTCAGTATAGGATAGTTTGAAACATGAATAATAGGCAGTAGGTTTAACATGCATTTATTTCTTTGTCTGTTGAGGTATGAAATGGTCTTGGATGCCACAGCAAAATTTTCCTGACTTCAATGAAGAAGTCAAAACTCACATAAGTCACAATAAATGGAATGTTGCAGGAAATATGGACAGGAAAAAAAAAATAGGTTATGTAGAATTGTATGACAAGGAACCAATTCTACTTGTCCCAATAGAAAAATGTTATATTCGCATGGGCATTACTTTTCCTTATATTTTCTCTTCCTTTCCAACTCATTTACTTCTGTTAAGAAAACTTATTTGGTAATTGAGACTATTTGTATTCTGGAGACAATTCCTGATATTATGAACAGCTCTGTACTTAATCTAATTGATTTCGGTACTCTATCATTTTGTGCATCTAATGTCAAGTAACAAAATATTGGCTAAGGACCTGATCCAAAGTTTACTGTAGTACATTTAAGATTAAATCTAATAGGCTGGGTATTACTGGCTCTTAAATTTCATTTAATCTGGTACATTACATTCCCCTTAGGAAATTAAGTCTGTGATCCACAAACCATTCACTTCAATTAAGTTTGCTTTTAGCACAACATTTTGGGAATTGGCTCATAAATCAACAAAATTAGGCTTCTTCCTCTATTGGATGAAGACATCAGTTTAAGGTAAAACTTTTTTCTGATTAAGCTTTTCTTACTGATTAATCATCCAATGCTTAACCTATTAACTAATTTCAACAATATGAACATCATAGCTGAATTACTGATTTTAGAAGGATATATTTTTAGTTTAGAGAGATTTAAACAAAAAAAAGTTGTTTTTTAAAATAGCAATGTTTCGTAATAATTAAAATGTTGGATTGGCAAAGACCCACGTTCCAGTCCTCACGTCATTGAGTGATCTATTTCACTCAAACTTGCTTTATGAGATTATTGCGAAGAAAAAAAAAATGACGGAAGGAATCTTATGATAGCCAGCTTGTGCTCTAGAAAGAAAGGTGGGATGAAATAAATATATGGGAAAAAACTACAGTATAAGGCAGTGATGGTTAACCTTTTTGCCATTGCATGCCAGGAGCGAGGGGGGATGTTGTATATGCGTCCTGCCCCTGTGCATGTGTGTGTACCCCTTCTCCCCCTCCTCCCTCCTCTCACACGATGGCATGATTTTCTCTCTCCCCCCAAGCTCCAGAGCCTTTCTAGGAGCTTGGGGAGGGCAAAAACGGCCTTCCCCGCCCCCCGGAGGCCCTTCGGAGGCAGGAAATGGCTTGTTTACCAACTTCTGGTCCCACTGGAAGTAGGGAAATGGGCCATTTCCTGCCCTTGGAGGGCGTCCGAGGGTGGGGTGGGGAAAGCTGTTTTTGCCCTTCCCAAGCTCCTAGAAAGGCTCTGGAGCTTGGGAAGAGACAAAAACGGGCCATCGCGTGCCAGGAGCTGGGGGAGGGGGAGTGAGGGACGGTCACACGCGCATGGGTGGGGCGCATACGTCACCTTTCCCCTACTCCTGGCACACAATGGCAAAAAGTTATCCATAACTGCCCTATAGTATAGGGCCTATACCATTTTAGACAAACAATTGTCCACTCTCTTCTTAAAAACCTCCAGTGTTGGAGCACCCACAAAAGATAATCTCCAGTGTATTTCTTATTGCTTGTTCCTTTCCTATGGATGGCTGATCCTAATAGGCACCTCCAGTGTGATACTCCCCAAGCCAACTGGCAACCCCAGGTCTTCAGGCTCTTGCAGAAGGTCAGGAGGATGGGAAGCAATCTTACCTCAGAAAGTAAGATGTCCAGATAATCCAGAGTCAATGGCAAGCTATCTGTTTTAAGACCCACATGCTCTTCTGTGACTTTAATATTTGTTATTTACAAAGACATCAAAAATAGTTAACACACCAGGGACAGGAGTTGGCTAAAAGGATTATTATAGAAACCTGAAAGGAGAAATCTACACTTGATCTGCAACTATATGCTAGGTGATTTGTTCTCCCTCTAAATTGTCCCCCCAATTTGAATCAAGGTTTATACAAATTTCATATTATGGTCAAACCAAGAGATCCAAAGCTGCTTGTAAGAAAAGTTTTCATTTGCAGTCAAAACTGATACATTTATTTGTTTGTTATTTTTTTTATCTAGCTTTAGTGAACATACCTAAATGGGATGGAATGCAGTAAGGAAGTAGATTCCTAGGAGGGAGAGGGTACATTACAGAGGAGTAAGAAGCAACTCAACCCAAATATCATGTGTGAGAGAAAGAGGGTGAGGACAACCCCTCCCTAATAGTTCACAGAATATATTGTAAATGCAATGTACAGATAGTACAGTGCTCAGTCTGGCAAGAATTTGTCTGTAAGTGTGAAACAATAAACTCAGCTTGGAAGAATAACTATACAAGGTAGCATACTTGGTTTTGGGCCTTACACTAATAGCTCTTCCTATTTTCACCATAATAACCCTATGAGATTGGTTGGGCTATCATCATCTCCTTTTCAGAATCTCTTTATAAAATCAAAAAGAAACTGGGAAACTTTTGTAGGGTGATCAATTTTTGGCAATTTTTGTTTGAACCAGGAAGAAAGCCATTAATCCAGTCTTACTATCTCTCTGAAACATTTTTGAGGGGGATTCTCTTTCAGACTCCCCTTTGTTAGTCTTGACCATCTCTTCTCTCCCCACCCCCGACATACACCTTTTACTTCATAATTCTGCTTCATAATTATTTGGTTATAATTATTAGTTTAGTTATAATTATTAGTTTTGTATGTATACTTATTAGTTATAATTATTAGTTTTGTATGTACACTTCTGTTTCTTCTTTGTATATATGCTACTTTCTTCTTTGTATATATGCTACTTTCTTCTGTTTGATAGTTTGATATAATAAAATCTGATAGATTTATAAATGACTTACAGATGATTTATAAACCTGAAAGGTAAAATGTGTGACATTATTAATTATATTGAGATCAACAAACAGCAACAATTATCATCAAGATGTCTGTGATATTACTGAATTTTGATTTTCAATATTTAAAACAAAATCAAGTTTTAAACATTAAAAATCACCGAAATCACATAAAAGTCTGTGTTGCTAATAAGGTTTTGAATAGCTTCAATTTATTTGTTTTGTCAGATGATTTAATAGCTGATGAGCTGCTGTAATGTTGTAATACTATAACGCTGTAATGATGATACAATGGTAGCAATGAGCCAGCAGGGTTATTTGACTGCTACTGCTTTAAGAGGCAGTAGCCTCTTAAATACAAGAGTGGCCCTGTGAGGGCGTTCTCTCTCTCCATCTATGCTTCCATGCTGTAGTTGATGATTGATTGCCTGACTTTGCCTAGTATGTGTAAGTATATATTCCTTGTAGATAAACCACTGTTTAAAAGACAAACCTGTTTACTGTATTTTGCTCCTGAGTTGTCTCAAAATAGTCACACTGTGCACACCCTGACATATTTCTTATCATTGCTGTTATAAAATGATCATTCAATATGCCAGCTATTTGAAAAGATTTCTGCTTCCTCTGAACTCATTTTTTTTTAAATTAAGACATTACCTTAATTACCTTTATTGTTCCTGCTTTCGAAACTTTAGCTACAAACCTTTTTGTCTCTGATATTTATAAAGTTTCAGATGTACCCAAGGGTCTCTATATAGAGCAACAACAATAGCAAGTGGTTTGCTATTTCCTCCTTCCTAGGGCCGAGAGTGACTGGGCCAAGGTCACTCAGTTGGTTTGTGCCTAATTAGACTTAAGCTCAAGATCCACTGGTTTCCAACCTGGTGTCTTAATCACTACACTAGACTGGCACTCTGATTTACAAGAAAATGAAAAAGCTTATTGGTATAATCTCAGGACTCAAGGTCAGACCAGGTGAATTTATATAACAAAGTTAGCAGAATTGATCAAATAACTTGGCTGCAACGAATGGGAAACACTGTGTCCACTGATATTTGATCATTTAGATGCTCTATTTGTTTAGCTTGGAGCGCACAAATGATTCTAGGAAAAGTATTATTTTAAAGACTGAAATCTTTTGTGTACCCTCTTCTTACCTTTAACATTATGATATCAGTTGATCTTTCTGTAACATTATTACTTGAATTTGACTTGAAAGATAAATTGCTCTATTATTTTCCAAGAAACTTGTTTTTACAGATCAGTAGCTAAATAATCAGTCACCTTCCTGAAAATTAATCCTATTTAGCTAAATAATTATTGGCATATCTCTATATTATCATTATATTATCATTATAATGATAATATAGTGTTTTATAGCCTTGGCTTCAGTTTATTAGAGCAAAGGATAATTCTCCACTCTCCTTTAAATGGACAGAATACTAGTTAGATATGAGTCATCTGAACATCATTTGACCCATCTCTATTTTTTTGTAATTAACTTGTCCATCATTAGCACATCAATAGTATCACAATTACAACTCATCTCCACTGTTCTTAAATTGACATTTTAGTTGGTGCCTACAAAGAAACCATTTCAAACTGATAGGTAAGCTCTACCACTTCCATAACTATATTTGGAAACACAATGAATTTGAGATTATAACATAGTTCCTCAAAGTTTCCAGCAAGGAACCAGTTTGTACTTTAATTAGGCAGCTATGCAGCATATTTTTAAGCCCACAGGGCATTCTCGTTTCAGAAAATGTATAATACAGTTATAAACATAGTAGTATATATCTATGAAGATTCTCAGTCATCCAGGTCATGCTTATCCCAAAGATGCTTTTCAAAAGGCAACTGGACTTTCTTGAACTGAAGAAACTTCTTCGATGAGAAGTGAAATGTTTTCAAGAAACAAACAAGAAAGTCCAGTTTCTGAAAAGCACTTTTGGGTCAGAAATATAGTGTATGACACAGTATCAGTATGAACTATTACAGCAATGTAAGATAAGGAACATAAACATGAACTCCAAAGGAATAGATGTTGCTGTCTAGATTATCTCCTATCAATGAGAATGGACCTGACTCAGTAGAATTGTCAGTTTTGGTCTACACTTTGAACAGATGGTGGGTTGAAGTTAGAACTTACTGCCTTTCTGTGGCAGCATCCATGTTTTAAAATAGCCTACCCCCCCCCCCTTTGTGGCCCTCAGGAAGATGTTGAAATATGCTCTTTTAGAAGATATTATTCTACTTTAATATTTTATTTTTGTTTTCTCATTTATATTGTTTTTATTTGAAGGTATTATGATGTTAGTAGGGATGCAGTGGCTCAGTGGCTAAGAGGCTGAGCTTGTCGATCGAAAGGTCGGCAGTTCAGCGGTTCGAATCCCTA